>PELC01000032.1:0-297459 GCA_005212705.1 Curvularia lunata | reverse complement strand
CGAGGTCTCCTTTAGGTGAACTGCGTGGTGGACGCAGATCTGTCTATCAAGCCTATCCTTGGGAGGGAGCTTGATATCGAGATCTCCTTCAGGACTGTCTATCAGGCCTATCCTTGGGAGGGAGCCTGATATCGAGATCCTGTACTTCGCACTGCTGCGATCTTCCGCGCCCTGGGGGGTGGGTTGATAGGCAACAGCCGCTTCTTTATCAGGACAGCCCTTTATCCAGGCTATCCCTCCTGTCGGATGTTCCTTGCCGATCTGTACTTCCGTGCAAGCACTGATCAGTGTTGGCACGATAAAGGTGTCACGAGGGTGAATCAACTTGCAGCTGCAATACTAGAGTGAGGAAGCGGATTGATTGTCTAGTAGCTACTACCGTGTTGAGTATCTACAGCTCCTGCGCGCACGGGCCAATAGGCGGTGACAACGCCTCTGCCAATGCCCGTGTCGACCAATCAGTGTCGCGGATCAGTAGGGCTCAAGGTCGAGTCCTAATTGATTCCAACACCCACTTTTGACTGACTACAGGTATAAATACGCAGGCCCAATAAATCAGCGGGCGATATTTTGCTTTAAATCGTCACGAGAATTAATATTCTTCAACTTCACTAAAGGTCTTGTATGCACGAGGCAACGGGACATCAAGCTGCCTGCTCCGGTCAGGCCCGAAGATATCAGCTCTCTAGATAGTAGATAATTAGCATTTGTCATATCGTACAAAGTGTCACGAACCTTCACTACAGGCTGGTCTGGTTCAGGCATAAATACCGCCTTGCCATCTTCACCAAAGTATGCAAGGTCCTGTGTCTGTATTTTAGCATTGCGACACATGAGTGTGTGTGGAGACTTCAGCGCGGACCTTTTCAAACGCGACTTGATTTTTCGAGGCAAATGTGATCCAGTTCTCACTATACGGGGCTCTCGCCACCTCCAGACATCGAAAGTGCCAGATCTTCCATTCGCCATCCTGTTTCAGAAAATCAAGCGCATAATGGCACCAAACCCAATGCGCCCAGACGCGTTTGCCATCGATATTTTTCTCTGGGGGCTCATAAAGGTCTTCCGGCATGGCACCAACATTCTTAGGATCTGTTATACCTGACTCAACGCCAGCCATTAGCCAGAAGCCCTTGGCTGTCTCTCCATCTTCTGCGACTTCGATGACTGGTGTTGTCGTTTCGTGTAAGATGAGCTTCCCCTTCGGAGATGGACGTCCAGTGTGGTATTTCATGACGCTGTCATAGTCGGTGTACACTCCGACATTTGTGTATTGAGCATGAATGCCTGAAGTACCTCGGGAGACCCATAGTTGCTTGATTTGCTCGTCCAGGAACACGTTATGCAGATGCATATATTTGCTGAAAACATTCTCCACCGCACCGCGATCATGTGCCTAGTTTAGAATGTCTGGTGAGTATAGGTTATGCCGACCAATCAATGAATTACATACGCGCTGCGCTAGACGCTCGGCTGCGACAACCCGAGCTTCGAGCTTCGAAATGGCATCGTCATTAGCCATGCTGAATTGAATTCGAGAAATAACTTCTTAGGTGAAAACTGCTCAATGAATTCGGAGTGCGCTTGATCTGGAATATAATTCTCTTCGTGCAAGATGGTACGTAGTAGATGGTCTTTTATTCAAGCATTCACAGGGTAAATTCAGTAGCAGAGGACTTATCCATAACGAGAAGTCCCGAACCGAGGGTCAACTGGATAGTCATTTGTGGGGCCTAGATCTATTCTCCCCGAGCCCAGTGACCCTTGCTGATCCGATTTGGTCGCTCGGCTTCCCATGGAGGTCTCCAGAAATTCTAGGCAATGTGAATCGACAATTCTCATTCATTACGTTCGATCTGCTCCGAACCGAGGACATGCGTCCTGTATGTCGACACTCCCTGCGGGGCACGTACTCCGTAACCTTCGGAATCTTCGGTTCGGCACAACTCGGTTCACTAGCGTAAGCGCCACGAGAGCGACAAAGCGTGGAGGCCGTTGCGCTTGAACCTTAGAGAGCAATCTGTAATGCTAAACAACAGTGGTTCCATACTATCTAAATTTGTTCCAAGATTTTCTTCCATACACTAGCACGAATGCTAAGGAGCTTAGTTAGCTTATACATGCCTTCTCGGCAGAGTGATGGCTTGTGTAGCTGATTAATAGATTGAATCCTCAGTTTTGGTTTTAGTTTCTCTAGTATACTAGGCTGGTATAGAGAAGTCTAAACCTGACTAAATCTTAATGGCTGTAATAATCGTTAAGATGTTACACCAGGCGACATAGTCGCTAGTAAATTTACCTTTGCTCTTACCCGTAGCTTTTTTAAGACCTACTTCTATCGGCTCATGAAGAACGCCCTGTTTCCATCGTAGATAGTCAACTCATGTACCATTCAGGCGATGCAGATAACCTATCTGCTCAAGTACCTTGGTTATATTCTTAAAATACCATCACTATGAACTGCAGTGTTAGAAAACAAGCATTGCTACTGTCACCACTCCAGCTGTCCATCCCACCATTCTAGCACCAATACCAGCCCCTGTACTCTCCCACGGCACCTCTTGCTCCGGTACACGGCTTCCCTCTACTGTCTTGTTCGCAGTCATACACACGAACTCGACGCTGCTTTGCACCAAACTCGATTCTTGGTCAACAAATCGTCCTAGTAGGATGAGCGGAATCGTCTGTCGCGTCATGAGATCATATGTCTTGTTTGCATCGGCATTGAAATTGTTGGAATCGGACACTTCAAGGCCTACGACTGTCCCAATTGTGCTGTACTTGTCTGGGATCTGTACCTCAGGCATGTTGATGTAGGCGCATGTGCTGTTGGTCACGTCTACGAAGTAGGAGCCTGTGCAAAGTTATTATCTAGATGTAAAAAAGCTGTAGATCCCGAGCTGCAGGTTGATAGCATTTGTTCGGTGCTGGAGAGAAGAAAGAAAGAGCGTAAGGATGGCCTGCACAAGGACAACGGAAGGAACGCACTGTGTGAACCACCACTCAACATTGGACACGCTTTGTTGAACGCTTCTGATGTGGACCCAGTATCGGAGTCAGGACAGTAATTCGCCGAATTACTTAGTGCCTTAGTCAGGTGGTCAACGCAGACTGAGCTGATCACACTGCTACAGCTGTTCTCCCCTCTGGATTCCAACGTCGCATTGATGTTGGTGTATTGGTAGCTGCAGATTGTGGTACCATTGGGCACGTTTCCAGGTACGGATATGTAAGCATTTGCTCTGACGTCGTGCCTATCATTCCATTCGTTGCCTCGAGATCCAACGAGGACAGAGACGTACCATGGGTCATCGCTGGCGTAGGACGAGTTCCAAGTAAATTCGTGCTGGCCGGTTGAGTTCACGGTTCTGAATTCCTGGAGATAGCCTTGGCAGGAGGAATCTTGCGCATTGACAAATGCTGTGGTGAGTAGTCCTGGTATTATAAAGAGCAGCAAATTTGGGTTGTTAGGCGTCCACATGTTGACTGAGCATAAGGGTCAAGCTTTAGGCGATTGTTTACTCAGACTTGCGAAAACAAATCTATATGTATTCCAGCTTTTCTGACGGCTAAATACCATATTGGAATTTCGCACTAGCCAAGAATAATGACGTGCACAGTAACTCTTATTTGCCAATTTCTACGGTATTTTGGTCAAAATCGACCCGATCGACAGAGTTCGGCATTTCGTAACCGTCTAAACGAATTTTGTGTAACAATAAATCCGCGCCGCAATGATGTCATGCTAATGATCTACGGCGAGCTGTCCGTCGGAGTGCAGTGCCCGTAAGCGCTGGGAGCTGACTTTGTTCTCCGCTAGCGGGTACTCCGATGGCGCAGTTGACTGTACCATACTACAACATAGTGAGTGGTATTGCGGTCCACGGACACGTGGACAAGTGTGCCTTTTTCTTGGCTGCAATCGCAACGAAGCAGCGACAACACCTATCAGATGCGTTCATGTCTGAGTTACTGACAACGACCCATTGTCGATATTTAGCGATATTCTTTCGTACTATGCTCGCGTCTGTATTACTTTCCTTAGTATTGTAAAATACCATGGCTAGCTGTCATGGCCAGGGGTCTGCTATACGTACTCAAAACTACTGCGTTAACCTTTCAATATACTAGCCAGTCTGACTACTCATACATGACTGAATTACGATATAGTATATCGCAATCCCCATCAACCAGAACTACTGCGTATAGTTTTATAATATATGCGTGTCGGCTTGGGTATCGAGAGTGAACCTCTGTCAAGGTACAGCAATGGATTCAGTGAACAGATGGAACGATACTCACACCACGGTATCCGCACCCATTGCTACCTTTCGACAAGATTTGTCGGCGCTTCAGTAAATACGTTCGAATAAACCCCGCCTCCAAAATGATTGTCGAAGAAGAGTGGAGGAAAACCAATCATCTTTGCTGAGGCTGGCCATGCGAGAAACCGCTGGTAGTTAAGTTTAAAATGTAGTATTAGCCAATTTGTAACAAAATGCGTAGGAGAAGGTAGATTGATGCTGAGAGCACAGATAAGAAGGCTTGGTCTTTTGTTAGGTGACTAGACTGTTCGTGAGAATGTTGTGATTCTTCATATCACGCTGTTCACTCCCATCCTGGCACACCAGCACTCGGATCCCTGCTCCTTGAACAAGACTTCGGATCTCAAATCGTAGAATAAGATAAAACCAGACATAGATCACAGTGAGGCTAGACTCTTGCATCGTATGAAAACACCACAATGTAGAAATCATTGTCTCAAAGGCCTACATGTCATTAATGAACATACATCGAGGTAGTAGCCGAGATTCAATCTTGGCTTACACAGTGTGTGTGTCTTCTCTGACTGCGTCAAGAGCCATCACCAGCGACAAACTCCTGACGTGAGCCAAGGTAAGGTAACAGCAAGTCACGTGCAACATTATAGTGAGAAAGGGAAGTCGCGACGATACCCCTTCCAACCCAGACCAATACTCATAATACTGACTGCTCTAACGTTGTCCTTCTCCCAGTCGCTCCACAGCTATATCGTCTCCAAGCCAAGCGCACGCGGAGTTTCGCAGCAAAGTTCTGCCTGAAGCAAGCGGCGAGCAGCCAGCCAAGCCGCTCGGCCTCGACGTGACTGCAACGGTGCGCCCGGCTCCATGCGACAAATTCCACCAAGCTGCTATCGCGATCGCCGATTCTGTGAACATTCCTGGCTTTTTCTCAATGCAAACCAGCAGTTGTTCTCCGCTCTTGACTCTTGGTACTTGGGCATTGGAGGCCGAGCCGTAGCCCAGCGGTCTGGAAATCCTGGAAGTCGTCTCAGGACCCTGCCACGAAACGGCTATTGCCCGTATTGGGAGCGGTGAAAGTGCATCCTCATTTGAACGTCTGCAGGTCCAAGGTCCGAGTTCCTAGCCAACAACAATAGGCGAGACACCGATGATCCGGTAATGGGTACGTCATGCGCATCCAATCTTGTCGGCTCTGTTCGCGTAGGATAACTTGGCAGACGTGGTGCCATGGTTCGGGTGCGCTCATGCCGAAACCAAAGGGCAAAATACACCAGGGAAACACGACCACGTCGTTGTCGGTTGTCTAGCGCTGCCTTGGTGGTGGCTATCTCAACAGAGATGAAGTGGCGCAGCCGGGACATGGAACTGCTGATGAATTTCAGCACTTGGCCCCCACTTGCATGAGCTGAAAGATGGCGGCCCAAATATAGTCGGCTCCACTGCGGGGACCAGCCGCCCTACGAGCCCGCCATAGCGATAGCAGCCTGAGCTCACCGTGTTTCGCGCAAAACGTTTGGCATACAGGTGATGGCCCTGGGCTGAGAGGGGGCATGAAGAGACTACAGCGCATTCAGGGTCTCTCTGACATCCCTTCCACCACGTGCGCGACGCGTATTCCTAGGCCGGTCTTGGGCAGTGGTGATTACTACTACATACGCTAACAGCATACTTACACAAGCAAATATACCGTCAGCAGGAAAGTTTATTACCCGTCTGTCTAGCCCCCTCGCCAGGCGCCCGCCCTCCTCGCTCAAGCCGCATCAGCAGGCGTTTTGCGAAAAAACACTCTTCTCCCACCCACCCAATACCTATATTCCCCAGTGTCTAGACGTTGATCGCCGACCACCAAGATGATGCGCAAAAAGACATCGTATGTGCACATTACGCCCATACCCTCCTTCATACCACGCCAGCTCGCCATCGACTTCCTGCATAACCACGCCGAGATTATCGAGTTGAATCCGCTCGTTACCGGCCATGAGCCCATCAAAGCACCGCGCGACGCGCCCGCGGACGAGTTTTATTCGACTTGGTATGAGATCTCACAGCGCATCCAGTACATACCTGGCATTGGTAAAATGGGCAGCGGCGCGATCAAGTTCCGGGGCGTGTTCCATGACCTCCCTTTCGGTCTGCAGACACATACGTATGCGCCTGCGAATGTCGACCTGCGAAACAAATGGCAGATTTGCGGAAACCAACCTGGCGAACCACCGGAGCCAAAGGAACTAGGCTCTAATGCGCCACCAGAGGGACTGTACATCAGAGAAGACGTTGAGATCAAATGCAATGTCGCCATGGTGAGCTTTGTAAAGAAAGAGATGCAGGCTGCCGCCAAAGTCATGGTCGACAGGTTGGTCAAGAAGGCAGAACTGCTCGACTCTGGTGCAATCCAAGCGATGATGGAGAACGGCCGGCTGAAGACAATCAACCCAGCGGATCGTTCGACACATGATCACAGGTCACCGCATCCATCGCCGACACAGCTGTACCAAACACCCGCGTCGCCCCGCCAGTCGCCTCCTTACCTTCAACGGCAAAGTCTCAGCTATGCCCAACCCGACCAGCAATTTGTTCCTCCTGTTCCGCCAAAGGAACTCCTCGGCCAGAACAACGTTGTCATGGAACTTCCCGGCGATTTTTACTATGCTCAACCTTCGCCGTCGCAGACACAGACGCAGCTAAATGAAAAGCGTGCTTCCTATGCTTCTGAACCATCACAAGCGTCTCCTCGACTGCAAGATGTACGCTGGTCGACAACATCGCACAGCACAGTATCGTCACGACCAAGCTCTTATGCTCCATCCGAGGGTATGCGCTCACCCGGGCTCGAAGGGAAGGCATTCGCGACTGAGCTGCCCACCATGGAAGAGACAAGAGAGGAACACGACATTCGGCAGAGGCGAGAAAGCGGGCAGAAAGTTCCGCAACAGTACACCTACAATCCGCAAGATTTTGCAAGGACTCAGCAACAGTATGCACAAGGACCGCCATATCAGGGCTACTAAAAGCTTGATTGGCGCACCTTATTTGAACGAATTTCCTTTCTTTTGCAAGCGTGGAGGGGGAAACGACAACGGGCAACGAACTGCTTTTTTTTGTGATTATGGGGCGTTTGTCATGTACAGGGACATGTTCATGACGGCTTGGGCACTACAGATTGGTTCTCAGATATCCCTTGGGGCCTTGTTACAGTTGAGCAATCTAATGGTATTGTCTTGTCGATCGCAAGTGCCAACTGTTTTTTTTTCTAAACAACCACTACGTTCAACGCGCGCTTCTGGGTTTTCCTGATCTCGATCCATCCGTCTGCTTCCACCCTCACGATCTTACCATCTACGCAGATGCGTCTCCAGCGCCCGTCCTGCTCCATGCTCTTGAAGCGAATGCGCAGGCCATCGATATTCTCGTAGCGTACAGCCGGGTCGTGCACATGTGAACCCCCTTGATACGCCAAGCCCATGATACGCATCGCATCGTCTCCACTCCTCGGGCCGAAATGCACGAGACGCATGCTTCCGTCGAGCGGGCTGGTACTCGGAGAAATGCAAAACGGCTGTTCGAGATGCGATACGAGCGTTGCCAAGACATACATGTGCTCCTGTTGTTCCAGCTGTGTCCATTGGCCGTTCTGGCACAGCTCGACGCAGGCTTTGTAGGCATGGGGCGCGGCGCCGTCGGCAGGATACAGGGCTTCCTTTGCGGCCATCTTGAAGCGCTCGACACCGTATTGGCGGTAGTGCGCGGTATCGCTGTCGCCGACAAGAGAGGCATGCATGCCCCAGCTTGCTACAACTGCACCGTGGAGCACGCCATTGCCATCCTCATTCTGCGGCAAGATTTGTTCCTTGCGTGCCTCGTCGACTAACAGACGTGCACCCGGGGAAAAGTAAGCTGTAAAGACGGGGAGAGGCTTGGACACAGTTGATCCAAGCGCGTCGATGCCCCAGGTTAGTGGCTTCCCTGTATTGATGGAGTGGTACAAGGCATTCGCAGTTCCGAGAGGGAGTAAAACAACATCTGGGGGGATATATGCGTCGCTTTGAGGAGAGGACACTAAGCCGTTGACGAGATCGACTACGCCGCCGTCGCCCGAGAGCAGGACGATGCGAATGGGGTTTCCGCTGTTTGCAGCCGGGAAGAAAGCACTACTTGTCAAGTCGGAGATGGTGGCTTCCGAAGTCGTGGTGTGGACTTTGAATTTTGAGACGCCATCCTGGCCATGGATGGCAGTCAGAATCGGCTTCACAACATCCCGGAAGAAAGGCTCTGCCTGGCGGGCACCAGACCCTACAGACAGGATGACGTGTGTTTCGCGCTGAGAAGATGTCTTGTCTGGAAGTGGGGATTCGAGAGCTTGTTTGGAGATGTCCAGCAGCCTGGGGGGTCGGGCCGCGTCTTTGTTTTCTTCTAATACGATGGTAGTTTGAGAAGTACCATCTATAGTGCTTATGGTAGTGGCAATCTTTCGGGGCTGAAACGGCTCGTTGGGAGACGCCATGGCTTGGGGTCAGTGGAGGGGTTAACTGAGGGGCGCGGAGCTATGGGAATGATATCATTGAGGGGCTGTTTGTCAATGCATGGAGTCTCAACGAAAGATGCAAAAGTTGGTGGTTGCCTTTTTTTTCTGGATCTGCTTGGTAATCCAGTCTTCGTCACCAACGAATATGCACCTTTCACCAAAGCTACATGTGCCTATACCCGCGTTTCTCGTGCAGTAGGGGACACTTGGGGACCAAATGCCGCATTCGACGCTATTTTTATCGCCCTACAGCCGCGCTAGCCCGTATGCGGCACGACCAATCAACAGGCGCCGGTGGTCGAGCAGAACCAGACTGCACGCGTGCGTTTGAGCTTGGAGTTGTGCAGTGGTAGCTGGCGGCCATGATTATCCGCGGTAAAAAGTGTCTATTTCGTTTTGTTGAGAGGAGAGACAGTGTGTACGGACAGCCAGCACGTGCTGGCGGACAGCGGCGGGAGCCAGGTTACGTCATCACTTGGCAACAGGCGCTGAGCAAGAAGCCTAGAGTGAAGAGCGGGCAGCCAAAGACACAGCCTCGCTCCGTCAGCTGAACACACACCTCCAGCACTGCGACGTCTTGTATAACCTCAATCTTCCCGGATCGCACAGGGTCCTCGCCGCCGCCGCCTGTGCTCATCTTGCGGCCATACCTTGTCCGTAAAGGCCGAAAACCCAACCCACATCGTATCCGCCCTCTCGCCATAGCCTCTGTCATCTCGCACATGCGACACTAACCACCTTTTCTCCCACACTCCGCACTCCCGCACTGCCATCACCGCCACCATGAACGGCTGGCTCGTCTTCGCCATTATCCTCGTCCTCGTCCTCTCCTGTTCCTACTTTGGCTGGTACTTCTACGCGCGCTGGAATGCCTCACGCAATGGCCTGCCGCCGCCGTCAATGAACCCCATGGTGGCTTTCAGCTCCTCACGCGCCGAAGCATCAAACTATCCGGGCCCCGCTCCCACCGGCATCAAAGGCTGGATCGATACTCAAGTACGCAAATTCAAGAACCGCAACAACAGGTACACGACTGGCAGCGGCTACGAAGACACAGGCTACGGAAACACGCGCGGCGTCGGCGGCGGCCGCGGCGCTGGCAGTCGCTTGGACCCTGACGAGGCATGGAGTTCCCGCGTGGGCGACGAAGCATACTACGAAGAACAGGAATTGGGCCTCCACGACCCAGTGTCTACCCACCAATCCGCAAATCCTTTTGCCGGCGAACCCGCCCGCGGCCGCAGTCGCACCCGTGAGTCGTACGACGAGCATCTCGATGCACAGAGTGGAAAGAATCCCTTTGGCGATGACAACGCGGCCAGTCTACGCGGCGTGAGCCCAAGACCCGTAATGGACGCTGACACGGGTTATCACGGCGCTGCAACAGCAACCATGCCGACCGCGAAGTCGCACAGAAAAAACGGGAGCGCTGATAGCCATGATAATAGTCCGACGGAGAGTCGGCGGAGCGTATTCAGGGAGGCAATATAGCCGAGGCGTGGTAGGAGCGGGAGAGCTGTAATGTAGATGGGTTAGTGGGGGCTACGCTTGGCATTTGCCTTTACAAGTGGATTTTCTTTTTTTAACTGTTCGATATCATAGCTTTTCAGCAAGCAAATGGCACAGGCAGTGGCGCTGGGTGAATTGTGTCACGAAGTATATAACCGTGTAACTTCGTTGCGGGAAAAAGCACTTCAAGCCGGAAATTTATGAACCCTTTTTTGTTCCCATACTGTATTACTCATCTACCCCAACATTGCTCTTGCGTGGGATGGTAGCGGCGCTTTGCACGATTCATAGGATCTACACGCGTCACAGACTAGCAGTACGAAACATACGGGTTCATATTCATAATGCGGTAATGATCATGCGTCGTCATCCTCCTCTACCACCACCAAGACCAGAACAAAACGCAAAAATGCAGTCAAGAAGCAGTGGCAAACATAAAACCAGTCTCTATGCACACTCCAACAATGAATGCAAAAAATCAAAAAAAAAAAGAAAGAAAGTGAGCGAGAGACGAAGAAAGAACGACAAGCAAAGACAAGGCAGTTAGAAAATGCATCTCGTATCATAGTCCCTCACAACCTCAACCAACCCACACCCACTCACGAGCCCGCACACGTTCCTCGCGGCGGTGAACGTCGTTTGCCGCGGCGTGAACAATGGCGGGTGTAAAATGCCGGGGGCCAGGGATGAACGGCTTATATGTAGCAGTTGGCTGGATGCTGTCTGGGACTGTTGGCTCGGTATCCTCTTGCGTTGTTCCCGCTGGAGTCTCTGGAGCTTGAGTTTCGGATGTCGTTTGAGTTGCTTCTGATGAGCTACTCTCCTGACCAGAGGACTGGCGGAGAAGCAAGCTCCCACTTGCGAGGATGTCACGTTCCCTCCTCCGTATTCCATCGTGGATGCCCACGACTCCGGGGGAGTTCCCCTTAGTTTGACCTGCTAGTGAGCGCACAGGGCTTGACTCTCGTTTCTTTCGAACAATATTATCGTTTGTATGGAGTGCGGGCGCTTGCGGAAGGACTACGGCTCTAAATCCCATGGGGTCACGTTTCCTCCACACTTCTGAAGCTTCTTTATGAACGACTGTGTCTCTAAAGTGACTCGTCTCAGATTGGCCTTCTAGTGAGCGTACGGGGCTTGCCTCTCGTTTCTTCTCGTTGACTGGTGGATAACCATCCCCAACGAGTTCAGTCGCCTGCCCATGGGCTACGGCTCCAAGTGGCACGAGGCCACGTTTCTTCCACACTCCAGGAGCTTCTTGGTGAACTTTGCGCTCTGGCGGTGTTACGACCTCATCAGCAGGTCTGCCTTCAGAATCTTCTGAGTCGGTGACGTTGGTCTCGTCCGTAGTCACAGTTTCGACATTATTGAAGGTTTGCATACTGTCGCGCTTGCTCTTCATGCGCATGTCATCCGTTGTGGTAGTGGGTAAAGTGGGCTCAGAAGTTGCCTTCGGATGGGCAGTTGAGTCGCGTTCGAGAACAGGACCTGGCTTGGGAATGGGAAGGGGCCTGAGAATGGGGAAAAGCTTCAAGGAAGGACGAACCGAGACGACAGCGTCAGGATCACGCCGATAGGGAAGAATGTGAAATTCGGCATGCTCTGTATCGTCTTTGTGCAACACTGATCCAGCTGCATCTTCAGACTCCTGAGATCTAGAAAGAATAATATCTGGCTTGTAGAGCCGGTTCGCTATTTCATGTACTCGGGCTCTTCCTCTGGGTGGTCCCTTGTAGCCCAATTCGTCTTGATCATCTTTCGGGCCAGCCGTCAAAGCTGCATCGCGACGTTGGATCCCTTGAGCTTTTTCGTGAGCACCAGGACCATCCTCGGCACAATACTTGACCCATATAGATCTGTAGTTGATAAGCATTTCATTATTTTCTGCTACAGTGGACCAGAACTTACCTCGGTAGGTCGGGTATATCGCACCGTGAGCAAATATCCCATTTCTCTTCCCTAGAATCCATCAACATCTACACAGTCAGACAAGAGATCATGATTGGGCTTACCAGGATATAGTGCGATCAGCGCACATGGCCGGGGGTTCAGGGTTCTCAGAAGGCTGCGCAGTGGGCGCTGCTATGACTCGCAATGAGATGGTGCTAGCAAGTACCACGTAGCCAAGCCATTTATGCGCCATCTTTACGATACCTGAGGGCTCTTTAGGTGAGATATACCAAGATAAAACAAGGGGCTGAGAGAATTATCGAATTGTATGCTGTGGGAGGAAATCAATTTCTCAAAAAATGCCACTGGCAGTCAAGACCTGACGGGCTAATGTTGACCGCGGTTGTCTACTTAGAATTTTGCTCAAAAACATTTGTCTCCCTTTATAATCACTCCAATCGCCTGCTCATTGAGTAGGTTCAAACAATGGAGCGGCAGTGTCTTTCCTCCTCATCAACCCAACTCCGTGATCGTCCCTCAGGCCAACCCTTTTGCCATTAGAAATCATGCATCAGCGCATGCTTGGAGGCCTTCACCACTTAGTATTTGCGCCATATCATTTTTCTTTTCTCAATTGGGATCCATGGAGAGGCGGGTTGAGGACGGGATGAGGCTGGCATGAGGGCGGGATGGAAGAAGGATCTGAGACTATGCAAGATCAGCCTCGAATAGAAACAACCTTGTTTAGAATAAACCTGCCTAGATGAGTGCCGTTAGAAACGATGACACTAGCTCGGAAACGATGTTGCCGACACCCTGGATTGAGATCGTGGTGCCTTGGCGTGGCGTTTGGCCCCCTGCCGGATATGTAGAGGGTTGATGATTAAGCGGCCAATACGATGACCTACTCCGAAAAGTTGGAGGCCGAACGCTAAAGTCAGCTTCTCGATGCAAAACTACTCCAAACTTGAATTAATGAGTCGACAATGCTAGTACATGTGCTAGTCAGAGCAAGCCGTAATGGGGCCAAGACACAGCCATGCCGTACTCTGGGTAGTATGTCTTGTCCAGTGACGAGGCACTATTCGCCCTCAGCAAAGTTCGAAGACATTGGCTTCAGGCATAAGGTCTTATCGGCATTCCAGGACCTTCTTGTTTGATATCAGCTTCACCGTAGCTGGGGTTGTCAGACGACGTGATATCGAATGGCCCAGATCGATAACTGATAGCTCGGTAACGCCTATCAGAGACTTTCCCCACACTTCTTGTTCTCGACTAGCCCATTTATTCTCCTTGTTTCACTACTATTATTATCACTATTCATTGTCAAACGTTCAAAAGTTGACACTCAGACATACCGGTGTGTGTTGTCGTTTCCAAGCAAGATGTCGTCGACCCAATCTTCTCGTTCGGTGGCAAGTGCTGCGCCAATATCCTTTTCACCATCCCAATCTTTTGATGGAAACGATGGAAAATGGTCCACGTTCCACGTGCGTGCAGGCACACCTGAGCAGACTTTTCGTGTTCTGCCATCGACGGTCAACAGCGAGACATTCCTTCCAATAGCTGGGGCATGTAAAGACAATCAGACAATGAGCAAGGTTAGACTGGTTCCTATATTAAGTCGAGAGTTTTGATTGATGCTTTCTTAGCCAGCTTGCACCTACTCGCGTGGGGCGGAGATCTACCAAGGCAGACCAAACGACGGCTTCCAGGCAAACCTATCGAGTACATGGCATGAAATCGGGATTTACTATACTGAGACGCGGCCAGAGTTGGGCTACAATGCGTCTGGTCTATATGGCCTCGATAATTTGGGATTAATGATTGCCAATTCAGGAGGACCCACTCTTGAGAATCAAACGATCGCAGCGGTCATAAACCCACGCTTGTGGCTTGGGCGCCTGGGTATGGATGTGAAGCCGAGCAATTTTTCCGATTTCAACAATCCACAGCGGAGTTTGATAACGACTTTGAAGGAGGAAGGACTCATACCTAGCTTAAGCTATGGATACACGGCTGGAGCTTATTATAGTAAGTTAGAGCACTCAAGCTATCATTATAGAGGATGGAAAGCTTACGAGCCATCTAGAGCAACCGAGCATGTTCGGTAGCTTAACCTGGGGCGGTTACGACCAGTCTCGGTTTGTTCCAAATAATATCACATTTCCCTTTGACGCCAACGACAGTCGTAAGCCTAGCCTGAGCTTACAATGGATAACAACACAAAACCTGACTGGCCAGCCTGTTAGTCTAATGAGTGAGAATGCACCATATATGTTGGTCGATTTTGCAGAGTCTCAGATATGGCTGCCAGTATCTGTCTGCGACGCGTTTGAAAAAGCGTTCAACTTGACGTACGACAACACCACAGACTTCTACCTGGTGGACCCATCGGCACATGCCAAGTTCTTGCAACAAAATCCAACCATAACATTCAGACTGGGTCAAAGCCCATCTGACATTGCGAGTCAAGTAAATATAGTGCTCCCCTATACCGCGTTTGATCAGCAGCTTTCATACCCCATATATGAAAATGCAACCAGGTATTTCCCAATAAGAAGGGCATACAACGAAAGTCAGTACACCTTGGGACGTACCTTCTTCCAAGAAGCGTATATCAAGATGGACTATGAGCGACAACATTTCTCAATTCATCAAGCATTGTTCCCAGGAGCCAACGAAAAGCAGCAACTTGTCCCAATATCGAGTGTGGAAACGACAGTTGGCCATGCTGAGAAGCGTTTGAGCAAAGGTGCCATAGCAGGAATAGCAATAAGCAGCATCCTGCTATTGGCAATTACATTATTCTTGGGATTCTTGTTTTGTCGCCGAAGAAAAAGAAAGTCAAAGGGCCAGTCCGAGCCTGGAATCAAGGTTCCAAAGGTAGAATGTTGTGGACAGGAAAAGGTAGAATGTGATGGACAGCGAAAGGTAGAGACCGAAGGTGTGGCTGTGTTTGAGAAAGACGGATTACCGTTTGCGGAGATGGAAGGGCATGTCCTCCTGGAATTATACAGTCCCGAACCGGGGGTTGAAAAGGAACAGCCTGACATTCATATTCAAAAGGCGGATATCGATACGATTTTCGAATTGTACGAGAGTACTGACAACAGGCGATTGAGCGATGAGGAAACAACGTCTGCTGTGTTTGAGCATCAGGGACAGGGGTTTCCTCTACGAGAACATCAATGACAGCCCTGAATATTTAGGCAATATACTTTCAGAAAGTTACGCGCTGCTTTTCATAGTTCTATGGCTGTAACGGAGAATCAGCATGATTCTATGATTAGATTATAGGATAAACATACCTGAACAATACAATGCGTGGTCAGAATCTCCAGAGATATTGCATGCCATGAATGCCTCCAGTTCTTTTTATAGGCTCTGAAGTTGCCAGCCAATGGGAAATCGTCGGTGAAAGTGCCGTTGGTCCCTGCGGATATCTAGACTCACCTCCAGCTCCCTAACAAAGGCGGAGCAAGATTGGATTGATAGTTGGAGAGCGACTGAGGCAAGGTGTTATTAGAGGACATCGACAGATTCTGGCCCTTTCATAATGTGCCGGTACTCGGGCGCGACATGCAGAGCGTAGAGGACAGCTAAGATAATTCTCAGAATTTACTGGCAGTACATAGAGACCAGTTCTACGGTCAAGGATATACGAAGTTGGAAATCCCGTAGTATGTTTGCTATGTGATACCAGGGAGGGGTTTAGGCGTTACGGTTAAGGAATATATAACGCTCCACCATGTGTGAGGTACCAGCCGCGTATATCATCGATCCCTTGCAAGGAAATGAGGAGTATATTGGCAAAAACATCCAGATCGTCCGGCTGCGCATTCTCCAAAATACCGTCAACGTCCAAGTCCTTGACAACGAGATGGTTCTTTGTATTCCAACTCATGGCGAAGTCAAGGGCGTTGGTTGCATTCCAAAGATGTGCGGATAATGTGATAGATAATCCCATAAAAACATTCTCGGAACAGGTCTTCATCGTTCCACGAAGAACGTTGCACATGACAGTGATTTGAAATGCCGAAAGAAGCGTCCGTAAAGTTGACTCTCGGAAAATGAACGATTTCCATGCCGAGTGAGCAGCGGCGGTAGGATACAGCGGAAGTGGGCATACAGGCTCAGTGTCCGTGGTGGCGATCGGTCGTAGCACTGCGCCCATGTCTTCAAGATAGGGTAGCAAGGCCTCGGCTTGTTTGTAAAAGCGAAATTCGCCACCAAATACAAGCATGATCTGGTAGAGCATGATTGCATGGGTTCGGGCGAGGACTTCAAGTGGTGAATCGGGTATAGTCGCGTTCATCAGACCTTCTACACGACTCTGGATGTGACGCGCGACACGCTCGGCGTTGGTCTGATTCTTGGCAATGTAAAGTGCACATGTAGCGTAGGCATCCTCCAAGGAACGCGGCATGTGGTCTTCGTAGAGCATTGGGTGCATCCATGGGGTGCAGTTCTGTTCCACCATCATTCTTGGGGCAAGCTTCATATGCTCGACACCGTATCCTATCCTCGCCTTGGCGAACGACGACAGGTGCGCTGATGAAAATGAATGTTTTGATTGTGCATGGCTTGTTTGGAGTATCATCTGATTTTCAGCTTCCGGTGATTGTCGCAATACAGCCGAAAGGGGGTTGGTGCAGCTTGTGCTAGCTGGAAAGTCGAAATCCAGGAAATCCGCAGTGGCAGCTGTCGCAATAGCGGACATGTCGAAATCGAAATGGAGGTTGGCATTTTCTTCTTCTGCAATGCCCACATGTGTTTGGGCATCTTCGAGGCTGGTGTCACTGTCAGGAGTGGAGCCATGCGGAACTGCGGTTTGCACGCGAGGCTGCGGTGGATAAATACAAGAGACATGCCGCCTTATGCACCGTATACAGTTTGGTTGCTCCAAGCCACATTTACGTTTAGATTTCGCACATTCGGCGCACGACTTCTGTCGACCTTGAGAATTGACGGTTCTAGTCCGGTCTACTGGCATGATGCAGGCTTGGCCTGGGTGGTCAGGACGAGGTGTGCTAGGCGACGGTACCAGCCGCTGACTTTCATGGCTCGTGTTATCGTTACTAAGCATGGGATGCCTAAGAATGAAATCCGCCACGATATTAACAATTGCAATTTCTATACATATCTCCGTGTTCATATGCATCGCAAGCCGTTCGAGTGCTCTGCTATGCGCTCCATATGACATCAGCGACGACAAAAAAACGCTCGTAAATGGCCAATGCTGGGCTGCACATGTGCGGAATTCCGCTCTTCACTTTCATTAAACTTCCAGTATGCTCCTTTGGATTGTATATTTTTGACACCGGGTTATTGAATTTTTAACACACGTGAATTGGTGGTTGTACACGCTGAATGCTAGTCTGATGGCATCCGCGTCAACCCCCCATCATTTGAAAATATTGGAATTATAACAACGACACGACGATGCATATGAACAATCCAGTCAGCCCAGTTGTTGGGATCTCTCATTGCTAGCTTGTCTTGTTAACAACCGATTTCCAAATGCATTGAATTTGTCACGTTATTCATTTGGTGTGTTTACGAGCATTTATCAAAACCAAGAATAGAAAAAGGATGAGTATCTCGAATCATTTCGTAATTTCCATTGAGTAAAATCTCTCGTATTGGCTTCCACTAAAAACGCTGGCACCACTCAGCAGCGCTTGGTGCTGATGAATCTATTTGTACATGCTGTCCACCTGATCTCCCTCACCGTTGCATTCTGGAAGTACCCTCTCCTAAACTTGACATGCGTATAGCAATCTTCTCTAGCAACTCCCGGATCTGAAATTCCAGCTAAGTTCCGAAAGTCTGACTATAGGAGAGGTCGCTGCTCGTCGGGCCTTTGCCTGCGATCCTGCATTCGACTCTTGACATAGTACACTACGAATGCGGCTACTACAGCAGAATGGAAAATAACAGCTTCCGCTGCCTTATCCACGGACTTGACAATGGTCCTGGATGGTTCTGTCTGCATACGTACTAAGTGACGCTCGTTCGGGCTATTCCACCATGTCCGGAATCCCTTAGCGGCTGCTATAGCGACGACAGTCAGGGCCCAAGTGCCACCGAAGATGATGGGAGCCCCGTAGCCACCCATCATCGCACTGGTACAAATAGTGAATACGGAATGGGCAACAACATTACCGATGCCAGCCTGCATAGCAGCTGCTGCACTCCCTACGACGAGTCAGAACTTCGGAATGAAACTCAGGTATTGAGTGATAGATACTTACCAGCTACGATGCCGCCTGGGCCAAATCCAGTAGCCAAGAGAATGGCAGCTGTAATTGCTGTGGCAGAAAGCGGGACAACGATGGGAGCGATCTCCCATGGATGTTCCTGGACCCAGTCTTTGAGAGCCTTTGCGGCATCGATGACGCCTTTCTCCTTCAGTATCTTGACGGCAGAGATCACAGAGTCTTTGACCTGCAAGGCAGCCGTTTTGATCTTGCTTGCAGCCGCTTTGACCTTGGTTGTAACCCAATCAGACGTAAGACGACCAAAATTTGGAAGTCCTCCGACCACGCTATTATCGGTGTTCGTATTTCTGGTATTCAGACGGGCGCTATTTGCGGAATCCGAGTTATCAAGGGCTTCGTGAGTCTCAGGAACGCCGCTAGCTTCAGGAATGTCGTGAGATTCAAGAGAGTCGTTAAGTTCAAGAGCATTGTCAGAGCCAGAACTATTGTCAGCTCCATGAGCCTTGTCAACTTCAGGAGTCTTAGCTGCTACATCTTGGCTTGGTAGTCTCGGGTTGTCGTGTCGGTTGCGAAACAATTGATTCCAGGCTGCCACAAGTTTGTTGATATCCATTTTGCCTGAGTGAATCGGTGGTTGGGTAGTTGTAGAGTTATGCAAGTGGAAATGGAAGCTGAGAAAAAAAGAGGAGTTGATCAGCCCTGAAAATGACAGAGACAATTACATACGGTTGGGTGCGTCGATTTGGTCGTTTGGCGATTGAATCCTCGGAAACCACCTCCAAACACCGCACTTATCCGTATGAAAACGAGCGTTTGCCCAAGCAATGTAAGTAGAATATTAGGGTATGGAGACAGGAACAAGATGTTCAATGTTAGATATTATCTCCACGAGGATCGCTAGGGTTTTCAGTGTTGAGGCAGACCAGAGATATGGCAAGTTAAGCACTCGGGAGCGCGCTTGTGCCCCGCAGATACTGATCCTTCCATGTTTGATTGGTATACATGAACTCTGTAATAAGACATGTCCTTAGGCGCCGCCCTGCACGTCTCAAAGCTCAGCTGCATGGACTGAGTGAATCCCGTGTATGCGATTATTCAGAGCAAAGATCAAAACAACGCGATAATTGTGTGAGACTTCGTCCATAGCACAGATGAGTAGGCGTCACCGCGGTACCTTGATAGAATCCAAGAGCAGTGTCGTGGTACAGCATTGGATGATGCAGGCAAATGATAGCGCGTCGTGTGGCGTCTGTGGCGAAACATGGGCACGCCCGCCGCTTACCCCACTTTCGCGTCCTTGTGCATCCGCATCAAGACCGCGTTTTCGTCTCAGCCTGGTTGTGTCTGCCTTGGATCCAGCAGGCACAGAGGGCGGGCCCTCTTCTAATATTTACACATATTCATGTTCGAGCAGAATCCGGCCAACAGCTGAAGTTTTGACAGTAATCTTCTTTCAGTGTTTGTGAGACTCGCCTCACCGACACGGTTAATCCAGTCCGAAAGCCTCACGAGCCATTCAAATAATGTCTTCCTCATCCCGAGGTGGAAGTGATCGAGGCCGCGGTGGCTTCCGTGGCGAATGCGGTGGTGGTCGTGGAGGTGGGAGGGGCGACTCTGGAGGTCGTGGTCGGGGTGATTCTGGCGGTCGAGGTGGCAGCTCTCAACGTGGAGACAGAGGTGGGTTCCGAGGTGATCGAGGTGGGTTTCGAGGTGACCGGGGCGGATTTCGAGGTGACCGGGGCGGATTTCGAGGTGATAGAGGCGGTCGTGGCAGAGGTGGCTTACAAGAAGTCGAAATCTTCTCGTAAGGCAGAGCTATCTTCCTGTTGAAGCCGTCTTTGTATTAATCCAGACCATAGGAATCCTCAAACTCTAGATCAAAGGGTTCTGAAAATCGAGAACACTTTACACCCACCCTCAAAAAAGACCCTTGATCTCAGCAAGTTGAAGTTATCCGAAGGCTATCCAACGCGTCCAGGATATGGTACCCAAGGTGTCAGGGTTGAGCTTACGGCTAACTACGTCGAGTTGCTTCCATCATCCAACATGGTCTTGTACCGTTACGACATTGACGTCTCTCCTGAGGCTGCTGGCAGGAAGCGGCATCGTATTGTTCAACTATTGCTCGAGACTCCAGAGATGTCAGCCTACAAAGGTCATATTGCAACTGACTTTCGGTCCACAATTGTCTCGAAGATGAGATTCACGCAAGATGACGACATTATCCAGGTTCAATATCGTTCTGAAGGCGAGGATGAGCCAGCTACGGGCGCTACAATCTTCAAAGTCCGAGTCCAATACACGAATACTCTGAGCGTTGGCGAACTGGTCAACTGGATGAACTCTACCAACCTCAATCAACCTTTTGAACACAAGCAGGAACTAACTCAGGCGCTCAACATTTTCCTAAATCACTACGCTAAATCGGCCAACAACCTGGCTACTATTGGATCATCCAAAAGCTTCTCCCTGCATCAGAATGCAGCCAAGGGCGACCTGGGAGCTGGTCTAGAAGTCATCCGTGGTTTCTTTTCAAGTGTACGAATTGCTACATGCCGTGTCTTGGTTAACATCAACGTAAGTCACGGAGCTTTTTATCACAACGGTCCGTTACCAGCACTTATGGAAGGCTACGGTACGCGCAACACAAGCGCTCTCGAAAAGTTCCTCAAACTGATTCGCGTCCGGACCACGCACTTGAAAGAAAAGCGCAACAGGGCGAATGAGGTGATTCCGCGAATCAAGACCATCTTTGGGCTTGCTAGGAAGGACGATGGCCATGGCATGGAGCACCGCCCTCGCATCAAACAACACGGGGCCGGCGCCAAAGACGTCGAGTTTTGGCTCGACGGTGAACGTAACTCATCGGCCAAGGGTAAGGCTCGAGCTGGACCGTCGACTTCTGGATCTGGGAAGTACATCAGTGTATTTGATTTTTTCCGCACGAGTAAGCGTAGCATGCCCCTTGAGTTTATTGAAAATCAACCTGACCCAATCGCTTCACAGCATACAATCGTACACTACAATACCCTCACCTTCCCGTGGTCAATTGCGGCAACCGAGAAAACCCAGTCTACCTCCCACCAGAAGTCTGCGTTGTCGAACCCGGACAATCATCTAAGGCG
Organism: Curvularia lunata; assembly: GCA_005212705.1. Lineage (NCBI taxonomy): Eukaryota > Fungi > Ascomycota > Dothideomycetes > Pleosporales > Pleosporaceae > Curvularia > Curvularia lunata. The sequence continues at coordinate 275,906 of PELC01000032.1, read as the reverse complement.
AAGCTCGACGCTTTGCAGACTCAGGTGATGATACGGCATGCGGTTAGAAAACCATGGGAGAACGCGAGCTCCATTGTCAGTGAAGGTATCTCTACTGTTGGTCTGGATGCGAACACCAACGTACTTTTACGCTCGTTCGGGTTGAGCATTACGCCTGGATTGATCAAAGTTCCTGGCCGCATTCTTAGTAACCCTCAGGTGGTTTATAAAGACGAGGCAAATCCAACAAAAGTCAGTTTCGCTAAGCACCGACCCGGTCTTTGGAACATGTGGAAGATTCAGTTCAATGAAGGCGCCACACTGCAAAAATGGAAACCCGTGATGATCGGACTCCCTGGGAGGCGGGATGCTTTCAGCCAACCGGAATTGGTCGCCCTTTTGCAAGAGTTCCACCAAGGTCTACGCAAGATCGGCATTAAAGCGGAACCACCAATACGTCCGGAAAAATTGAACCTGCAACACACTGATGACGTTGCTCTCAGCACCTATCTCAAGCAAAATGCGGGGAGAGTGCAGCTCCTGTTGATCATTCTCCCTGAGGCAAACATCCCCTTGTACAAGCGGATCAAAACCCTCGCTGATAGGGACTTTGGCATACACAATGTTTGTGCTGTTGGCACCAAATTGGCCAAGGAGAGAGGACGTGAACAATACATCGCCAATGTTGCGCTAAAATTCAATCTCAAGCTTGGTGGTGTCAACCAGGTAGTAGATAAGAAGAGTCTTGGCATAGTTGGGGATAACAAGACGATGGTAGTTGGCCTTGATGTCACCCACCCAGCTCCTGGTTCAGCGAGCAATGCGCCTTCCATCTCAGCAATGGTAGCCTCTGTCAATGGCAGTCTTGCCCAATGGCCCGCAACTCTTCGTATCCAACGAGGAAGACAGGAGAACGTTGACGACCTTGCCAGCATGCTCAAATCCCGCCTCGATCTGTGGAAAACAAAGGGCCGTCATCCATCATTCCCAGACAATATTCTCGTATACCGTGATGGAGTTTCAGAAGGACAATATGACATGGTGCTCTCCCAAGAGCTGGCTCAGATGCGAAAAGCATGCGAACAGGTTTACCCGGCGGCCGACACCAAAAAGGGTCTTCCGCGTTTCACCGTGATAATTTGCGGCAAGCGCCACAAGACGCGGTTTTACCCAACAAGAAGGGAGGATGCTGACGATTCTGGCAATACAAAACCTGGAACTGTCGTGGATCGTGGTGTGACGGAAGCACGCAACTGGGACTTCTTCCTCCAAGCGCATGGTGCACTTCAAGGCACAGCGAGACCTTGCCACTACTACGTTGTGCACGACGAAATCTTCCGCCAGGCCTACGCCAATCAGATCCCCCCACCTTTCCAGAATGTTGCGGATATTATCGAAGACCTCACGCACAATATGTGCTATCTATACGGTCGCGCGACCAAGGCGGTGAGCTTGTGTCCCCCAGCATATTACGCCGATCTTGCATGTGATCGTGCGCGGTGCTACCTTGCTCACCTTTATGACACTCCCGCGCCGAGTGCAGCACCCTCTGTGACCGGTACGTCAGCGGCTGGAGGTAGCAGTGCTGCAGCGCCCGAGCCTGGGTCAGTCGAAATCCATCCCAACATCAGAGACTCCATGTTCTACATTTAAGGATTGGATCTCAAGTAGGAGTTCATGCCAAATATCAAGAATCAGAATGTTAAAAAATTCATATATACCAAACAAGATTGTAAAACGGGAGGATTCTGTCTGGCGTTGAGAACGTAGCCATTATCGTATTGGAATATATAAAACCAACATAAAATCTATAGTAACGAATACGCTCGCTTAAATTGTCATAAATAAAACTTTCACGGGCATGCTATACATGAGGATCAAGTTGCATATGGTCTAGTGTATCTCATTATTGACTTTGGGGCAAACTTTGTACGCTCGAAACGAGGCGTTGAGATATGTGCTTACAAAGCACAGCATGGCTATCAGGACGGCACGAATACGAATCATGTCTCATTAAGGTCAAGGACCTTTGGAGTAGATACTGAGCTTCCTTATCTCAACTAGCGCGTACCTGAAAACCATTGCTGCCTGCAAAATCCTATCTCATGACTCATGCATAGTATGCCTGATTCGACATCAGCATACATTAACGTTCCATCGCAACCAGATTGACAGCACGGTATACATGACAGCTGAACAAGAAACCAAAATGTTAGACTTCAACTTCCACATTACGACACCCCGCCTCTACCTCTCCTACTGCAACCCCTCGTCGGACGCTCACATCGACTTCACCCTGGAACTCCTACACGGCGCTGCCTCCCTTCGCGTGCATCCCGAGGCAAAAAACATATTTGCAGATCGCGATGCAGTTGTGAGCCGTCTACAAACCACTGCGGAAAGCTTTCAGAAAACAGGGTTTGGCCGGTACCTTGTGTCTCTCAGGCCGGAGAACGAGGCCGAAGACTCCGCGAAACCCTTTTCAGAGAGACACCTAGAGCACATTGGGGTCGCAGGTCTGCAGCTCGCTCGCATTGAAGGTATCAAGGCCCCTGCGATTCCTGACGTGGGGTTTAATATCCTGGAGAAGTACCATGGGAAAGGGTATGCGACAGAGGCCGTACAGGGGTTGATGAAGTATTATGAGGAGGAGAAGGGTATACATGTTTTTGCGGGGTTCACGAGCGATCAAAATGAGAACGCGAAAAAGCTATTTCGCAGATTGGGGTTTCAGAATCATGGTGTGAGGAAAGTAAGCGGGATTATGTGGTCTGGTGAGGATATCGACGCGGATTGCTGGACATGGGGTTTCAAGGAGGGACAGCAATTGGCAGACTTTGGCATATGACGCGGGGTTATGGTGATGTTTGTGGAAGTGTAGAGGGCGTGTGGTGATGTGCTGTTGATATGCTCTTTTTCGTCTTGTTTTGGTAAACATCTAATTAGTTAGTCTGCATTTTTCTTCTATAAGAATGAGCTTTGCTGAGTCGCAGAATCAGCTGATTGTCGGAATGGATGATTCAGAACTTGAAGTAATGGAATGTGCGATGATGATTGTGGATATCTGAAGAGCCTCGAACGAAACCTAGAACACATGTGCTTAGACAGCTGAGGTGGGGCAAACCAATGGAGTAAAGCAGATGAAGGAACCCCACACTGCAAGGCCTCCCGGCCCGTGCGAGACTTGAGTAGCAACAAATACGACTTACAGAATTAAGACTCATAGAATTATATATAAGCTCATCACTTCTTCTCGCAAGCTGTCCTTCTCTAGTATCTTCGTTATTCATAGCAGGAGTGTACATAACTGACCCAATTGGGTGCATCTTAAGCAACCGGATGCCGTTTTCAGCCCTGTAACTCTTCACCTACTTCCACTATTCCCATCTAGCCATGACTGTCAAAAAGCCCCCTAATCCACCCTTTGGGCACGCTATGCGCTCCCAGCATTTCCAATTTGCGCCGACATACAGACCGCTCAACCACGGCTCCTTTGGCACGCATCCAACACCCGTGCGGGAAGCACACTACGCTCTTCAAACCACCGCCATCCAACGTCCCGACACATTTGTCTCCTTCAACACCTTCCCACTACTTGCCAAGTCTCGCTCTCAAATCGCACCTCTCCTTGGAGTTCATCACGATGAAGTCGTTTTTGTTCCCAATGCCACGACAGGTGTCAATACCGTGCTGAGAAACATCAAGTTCGAGCCTGGAGATGTTGTGGTGGCTTTTTCGACCGTGTATCCAGCGTGCGGGAAGACTGTAGCTAGTATTGGGGATGTTCTGCCAGTGACGTGTGAGAAAGTGGATCTGGTGTATCCAATCGAAGATGAGGCGATATTGGAAGCATTCAAAGAGAAAGTGAGGAGTTTGAGGGCGGACGGGAAGCGGGTCAGGGTGGCGTTATTTGATACAATCTCGACGTTTCCTGGGGCGAGGCTTCCGTGGGAGCAGTTGGTGGAGACCTGCAAAGAGCTGGGTATCTTGAGCTTGGTTGATGGAGCGCATGCAATTGGTGGGTGACTTTCTGTTTTCGAAAGTAAAAGGTCTCAGAGAAAAGTGCTGTCAACTAACGATTCTGAAGGTATGATCGACCTGACGCATCTCGGTAAGGTCAGTCCTGATTTCTTCGTCAGCAATTGCCACAAGTAAGTCCCTACCAATATGCCGAAATGACTTAACCTCTGGTCGGATATCGATGCTCACCGTCCCAGATGGCTTTACACGCCTCGAGCTTGCGCCGTGTTCCATGTACCATTCCGCAACCAGCATCTACTCCGTACCTCGATCCCCACATCGCACGGGTACCAATACCCTGACAAACCCGAAAATACCAATGGTCGTAGCCCCTTCGTCTTTCTATTTGACTATGTCGCAACAATGGACTACACACCCTATCTTTGTATTCCTGCGGCACTCGAGTTCCGCACACAAGTCTGTGGAGGCGAAGCCAAGATCCGCGAGTATTGCTACGACATCGCCCGAAAAGGAGGAGAGTGCGTGGCTGAGTTCCTAGGGACGAGCGTCATGACTACCCAGAGTGGAACGATGAGGCAGTGTGCGTTTGCCAATGTTGAGCTGCCACTCGTTCTCAAAAAGAAAGATGAAGTAGACAGAAGCAAAGGAGAATTAGACATAGACGATGCGGTCAAGGTTGCATTTTGGATCAAGAGGACAGCAGCTATGGAGCTAGACACGTATTTCCAGACTGCGTTCCATGCTGGGAAGTTGTGGGTGAGGCTGAGTGGTCAAATTTATCTAGAGTTGGACGATTTCAGGTGGGCTGCGCCGAGGCTGTTAGAGTTGTGCGAGAGAGCAAAGAAGGGAGAAGCCAGTGCTACTGTCGAAGCACCAAAGCTAACGCATGGTGATGAGCAACCAGCCGCTGCTGTAGAAGGATGAGATGAAAATGGTCTAAAAAAGGGTAGCATGTTACTACGCATTTGTGAATAGAGGATATCTCCGCCTTGGTCGATTCGACAATTCACATATGACGTTCATGACAGATATTGTTCCTGGCAAGTTTTTATCATACATTTACTATATTTAAGCATAGAGCAGCGCAGATAAGCGGACAGCAATTTTGCCCACTAGGAGCAATTGAAAATATTCATGAGGACATGCCACGAATGACTGGGTTAATTGAGCGCCTACTTCAACGTGCTTCAAAAAAAAAGAAACCACACATCCTCTCCTGCCAGCCCCACCACATCTCCACCTCCACCCTCCTTCCATCCACCACAACCACGCAAAAAAAAACCCCCCATCGCATAGATTGTCGACGCAAAAAAAGAATTCCAGATGGACGCTGTGGGAATTGAACCCACGACCTTTCACAAGTACGCACTTAATGATGCGAAGCGAAAATCATACCCCTAGACCAAGCGCCCTGGTTTGGAATTTCTTTGGAAAAAACCGAAAAACACCTGTTATATCCCACGTTAGAAAAGCTACGTAAGTGTGCAGATGGTAATCGTGAAAAGTAAACAGCAAGTCTTTGCTCGTCGCCGATAAAATGTTTTCTAGGTGAGAAAGGAAAAAAAAATGAAAATGGCGGGGTAAAATGAGCAGGGAATATGTGGTTGGGGCAAACGTCGCGGATAAGAGTGGCATGTGAAGCATATAATCATAACTACGTCATGAAATATTGACATTGCGGTAGAGTGTCCTTTGGGTGCTCAAGAGTTTGAATCCATCTTCTGGATGGTGAATAAATTTTACAAAATGATATACAATGTCAAAAGCGCGCGGAAACGTATCATTTAAGTTGTCAGGGTCTCGACATCAGCAATCAGGGTTGCCATTGAAGCTTTTGTTTCAAGTCTTGGTATTATTATTCATTCATTCATCGTAATCGATATGGTTCATCCATAGAAACTAATCACGTAGTGCTAATCCCCCAGTCCATTAGATGCACAGTTGCGTAATGCCCATCTTGCTTGCACCTCGAGGTGCGTTTAGACCTTCTTGCTGGTAACCTCCTCGCTGTGCTCCTTGAGAGGGTGCGAAGGGTTTGAGCTCAGGCTGTCCTTGGCGTTGTCGCTGGCCTTCTCTGCGCCCTCCTTGGGTCCAGCGCCCTGCTGGTTGACGTTGTCGGAGATTTGGCCGGCTTGAGCACCAGACTGGCGCGAGGGGTCGGGAGACTGGCGGCCGGGGTTGGGAGCAGACATTTTGGTATGCGGTTTGGCTGGAGAGAGGGGCTGTTTGGTGTCAGTGCTTGGTCATGAGAGAACGCGATGAAGTGTTAGAGGGTAAGATGGCAAAGAAGTTGCAACGTATCCCAATACCACTTCCGTACACAGGCAGAGCTGGATCTATGCTGAGATGTGGCTTGCAAAGCAATTCAATCCATTTCTTTCTTGTGAACGAAAGCACAGGTTTGGAGCAGGGACAGATGCTGTGTACACCGTGGATAGAAAGAGTGGAATAGGTTGGGAAATCATACGTTTTGTGTGGAAATTGGGGCTCTAGGCTTTGTTAGTTTCTAGACTCAACTTCTGGAATCGTCGGAAAAACTCACTTCAGTTGTATAACTCTGGGATGATTGTAGACGTTGGGAATGGTTCTCAAGCAGAGCGCGCCTGGTGCCTTTTCATCTGCAAAGCTGCCCCACTGCACCTGACGTCACTTTGAGATCGGGCAACATCGACGTCAACTTCATCAAAGCGCTGCGCATGGTGCATTATTGCGGGTCAGTGGTTGGTGCTTAGCAAGCGCGCAAGGTGCTTGCTAACGCGCTGCCGCCATCTCATGCAGCTCCTTCGTGCTCCGTATCACGCAACACACTCGACTTGACCACTTTCCTTGTTGTGTCGCCAGGTGTTCAGTCAGCACACAGTATCTGAGGAATTGGGATGAGGGTGGACTGTTGGATCCATTGCATGAGCCAACAAATGTATGATTTGGTAGTGACACTACCTGACATGATAACTATGTGCTCCGCTTCCCCATTTCTACATCTACATCCCCCCCTTCTCCGTCATCGTCCCACTCGGCCCCCTTCAAACGTTTACCTAGCCAGATACCCAAAGCTGTGGCGGCACTTGCGGTCAGGAACCAGCCTTCAAACCACCGCTCGGTAAACCCTGGTTCTAATGGAGCGCCCAATGCATCTCCTATTTTGCTCTTCATCTCGGGCGGTAGATTGCTGCGAAGCAACAGCGCCGAGCTGATGACATACGTTGCTGCGATCTGGGAAATGATGAGGGCAAAGTTGGTTTTTGTGTGATGCAAGAGACCAGGCACGACCTTTGCGAAGAGGAAGAATGTCTGGAAGACGCTGTTGAATGAAAGAAGAAGCATGACACCGGAGAGCAGAAAAGAGATGGTGCGACTCCATGCCACTCGATCAATAGTCGGATCCCAGTGTTTCGCCAGTAGAGCAAGAACATTGTTGATAGGATCGCTGCTTGAGAAGCTTGCGTTGGGAGAAGACAGCCGGCGAAGAGTAGTAATCGTTGTGGCAACAATGCGATACGCGCAGTAGATTGCAAAGATGTAGGAGAACATGCTTAGTAGTCGTCCATATGCAGTGTGTGCACGTAGCTGCGACTGTCGCCGGTTCTGGAGGATAGTCATGGAGTTTTGGAGCGAGTGGCGCATCGTCTCCAGGCCTTGGATCTCCAACTGCAAGGTGCTTCGTTCCTGCATGTCCGGATTTCCGCGAATCGAACCCACTACTCGGCCCATGAAGCCTTGCTGCGGATTCTCGGATAATTTACGTTCAAGTGCGCGAAGTCGACTTTCTTTGGTGAGGAGCATGTCATTCGTCGCTTGAATGCCAGCTTGTTTGCGTGCAATGTCTGACTCTGTGACCTGTGGTTGTTAGTCTTGCTGGGACAGGACGAATCGATTGCATAAAAACTGACAGGTCGATACTTGACACCGAACGTTTGCCAGAGTGCAGATATGGCCGCAAAGCCAGCTAGAGAAGCCATTAAGCTGATACCGATAATGCCAATTCTCTCTAGACAACCCTCACTAAACGTATGATGGTGCTCACCCGACGCTTCGTGTAGGTATGAGCCTAGCAGCCCGCGTCCCAGGTACCAGAAGGCAGCCAGCCATACTGCCAGTCCAACGAGCTCCAAAGCCCAAGCTGCCCTGCGCCGCGCCGAGTGTTCTCCGCTAAAGGTCAAGCCAGCGCCTGATATGATGGAGTGTATCTCGAAGGCCGGTGTCGCGATGACGAGGAGGAAGAGCAGCGATGGCAGCGTGATCTTGAGGGCGAGGGTCCGAGTGGCGCGATGGATGGTGTTTGAGATTTCGCATAGGATCAGTTCTACGAGCACAGCCGAGAGGGCGAAATTGGCGGAGAAGATGATGCTTGCGAGCGACTTTGGTGTGGGGCGTAAGCTCTTGAACAGAGACGCTCTGTCACGCTGCGCAACGCCGGGAAGATGAGGGCTCTCGTAGTGCGACTTGCGATGTGCATTGCCCGACAGGATAGGGAACAGTTTGTGCGATACCACCGAGGCCACAACCAGAAAGGTGAGTATGAAGGGCGAGGCGGAGATGGCGACGCTCATAGGACTCCGTTGGAGAGCATAATCCGGCACGCACTCATCGCAGTCGTCTACTGGGGGCGGAATCATCGGAGCGGCGTGAGCGGAGAGTCGGACGAGGAGAGAGTGTTTGTGGAAGAGAGCGTGTATGCGTGTTACTGCCAGTTGGTTCTGGTTATGGGCGAGGCACGGGCGTCCATGGAGGAACAGAGGCAACGTGCATAGTTTACACAGACGGGGCGTTTACGAGTTACGGGCTGCGCAGCTGAGGGACAGTCCGAGCCAAGGCGAGGCAAGAGGCGCCAGGAACGCGGCGGCCGTTGTGGCGCTTGCGGCCACGCGAAACGTCATCAGGGCGATCTGGCAGGGATGCGGCGGCTGCATCCCCCACACGCCAATGCGCTAGAGTGTCAGAGGGCATGGCAGCTCTCGTGCAAATCAAGGGACGGCCTTGGTGGCCGCAAACAATGATGGGTATTGCTGGTAAACTATGTTTCTTGGGGCCCCTTCTCCGCCGGTGCTGCATCCTCAGGCTTCTCCGGCCCCTCCTGCGCTCGTTTTATCACACTGTCTACGTACGACTTGGAGCTCTCCTGTGCGTCTGGGTTCCCAGTGCTTGCATCCTGAACCGCTTCATCTACCGCAGTTGTTCCTGTGTGGACGGAAGCTTCATCCACAGCAGTTACTCCCGTGTTGACTGAATCTTCATCTACAGCAGTTGTACCCGTGTGAACTGACGCTTCATCTGCAGCGGTTGTACCCGTATGAACGGAACCTGCTTCTGCCGTAGATGTTCCTGTGCGCATGGAGGCTTCACCCTGCTCGTCTTCGTCCTCGCTGCTGGATTGGCTGCTGAGCTCTGGGCTGTCGAGATTCTGCAGATGTGGACTCTTCATCATAGGACCAGGGCTCCTTGGGTCATCTCCAAGCAGCCCATCACTGTTGCCTATCTCCAGCTCATCGTCACTGCTATCCTGCACATGTTCGACCTGTGCCAACGGGTGTGTTGTTTCCGCCACAAGCTTGGGTGTGTTTCGAGCCGCTCCCACAGTCGCCGCCTCCTCCTCGTTCGGAAAGAAGGTGTTGCGGGGGCTATCGTATTCTGGGAGTCTTTCGCTCTTTGCAAGAAGCTCTCGGTAACCTTGTCGATCTGGGTCGTTTGTGCGCTTGCTCTTCGCCTTGTCGCGCTTGGATGTGGGACGCACAACGATAACAGGGACAGGCGAATGTTGCAAACAGTATTTGGACACACTCCCCGGGAGTAGTCCTTGAAAGCCTCCCAAACTCTTTCCCCTTGTACCAACCACTAGAATCGCAGGCTCGTAGAGATTAATCTGCACCAAAGTAAGCCTTGATCTGCCCTGCGCATCGTCTAATACTCACCATGTCATCGATGACCTTGTTGACCTTGCCTATGGAGAATTCCAGTATCAGGTTGATCGCCTTGTTATCGTGATTGCGGCTCTGTATATCCGCCATGGCATTCTCAGCCTCAACGCGGTAACGGCCCGACTCCACACTGCGGTCGCCAGCAATTGCATCCTCCTTCTCAACTACGCGCAGACATACAATCTCGTCGCCATCGTCGACTAGCTCGTTGATGAGCCACTGAAGCGCATACACTGAATACTCGTTCTCGTCGAACCCGCATAGGAATGTTCGTGAGCGCTTCGTGTACTCGTAATCTTTGTGCTTCGCTATTAGTGTGAAGGAGCTCTCCTCTATGAAATCGGCAGGCTTATCGAACGTGTCGAAAGATACTCGGTTCTGGAAGACTCTAAGCTCATTGGTCAGCCTGAACATTGCGTAGGTAAGACGTGAAAGTCTAAGCAGGCCTGACGTTTGATTCCCGGCGGCAGCCGACACCTCATTCATCTATAGCTGCCGCGGGCTCTTTTTGGGTTTCTGAAGCTGAAAGCGACGCGAGCGGAGTTCCGAACTTGGGGCGCGACCTTGCTCAAGTGGAATGTAGCTCTGGGTGCGATACTTACGGGGGAGGCGGCGGCGACGATAGCCGGCGTCGCTCACGAGGTCGCGGTGTGCCCCTGGGAAGGGATGAATTCCTGTGCGCGAGAAACTGTATCGTCGATGGTCGCCGTAGTCCCTCGAGTGCAGGCTTCGCGCCGTTGGGAGCCTGCAACGGGCTGCTTGGGTAGCGGCCTGACGAGTTTCCAGGTGCCGGAGAGGCATGGCGGCCGTCGGTGGTCTTGGGGGAAGCGCTCATGGTGATCTGGCGAGACAGGCAGCAGAAGGCCTCCGAGTAGTGTGCAAGACTCTGGCCAAGCTCTTTCAAAAGTCGCCCGGGGGCAGAGATGCCCACTGGCAATGCGCGCGTGCACTGTCAAGTAGATCTGCTGTGCGTCGGACGAGCGTTCTTGGCGCGGGGGAGTAGGGAGCTGCTCGCGGGGTAGTCGGGGATTTAACGATCTTGTGGATTAGTGCTGGAGATGCTTCTGCACGCTTTGCATAGAGAGAGGCCGGCTAGCATAGAGAAAAGCAAGTAGTCGGCGTTCACGTGCTGTCTGTTCTGGCCCATTGACGGCGCGTGGTGATGTGTCGAACCTTCCGCCACGACTTTCCGACCCTGGCCTATTATTGGAGAGATCCACTCCTCCGGCGCGTTTGGCGCATGTGAAGTCTATGATATAACCTAGCGTACTCGAGACACAATCCAATATCTTGACCTTCGGCTCAAATGCAACAATAGGAGTAAAACATGATTCACGGTCAAGGGTTACAGACATTACAGGCATAAATGTCATTACTCTTTTCAAGTCCAAGTCTACATGTCTATCAAGAATACGGGGCGAAAGTCTTAAGCCAAGGCGCGGAGTTCGCCCTGGGAGAGCTTTGAAGCACCAACGAGACGCTGGGCCTCTTCCTGGAAGATCTCCTTGATCTTGGCAGCATCCTTGACGTTGTTGAGCTTGCCAGTCAATGTCGCCAACTCCTCGTGGTCCAGCTTGGTGATGATGAGATCAACATCGGCCAGAGCAGCATCGACCTGAGACGCAGGCGCCTCACCGTCAGCGTGGAAGTAGTTGGCGTCCTTGGCAGCTCCACGAACAACACGCTTGTTCTTCTTCGCCGCGTTCTTCGCAGCCTCCTTGGCCTTCTTCGAGTCGGCTTTGGCAGCCTTCTCAGCGGCCTCCTTCTCGGCCGCAGCCTTGGCCTCCTCAGCCTTCCTCTTCTCGGCCTCTTCGGCCTCTCGCTTCAGAGCGGCCTCCTTTTCAAGCCGGCGCTTGTTCTTCTGAGCGTGCTCGGCTTGACGGAACTTCTTGATACGCTCGTCGAGAGCGAGACAGTCGTCGACCAAGCGCCTCAGACGAGCAGTATCCTCAGTCTTCTTCTTGCGACGAGCGGCCTGGTTCTTGCGCTCGACGTGACGCTTCTGGTCACGGTTCTCGTTGTCGTCTGGCACATCCTCGTCGAGGTACTCGAATGACCGCCAGCTGTCGAAGTTGTACCAGAAGTTGTAGAAGTGCTCAACCTCCTCCTTGGTGCTGTTCTCGTTGCCGAGCTTGGGCACTGGATGCTGGTTGGAGAAGCGTCCCTCGGCCTCAAAGACCTTGCCCCAGAGTTTGTAGAAGTTGCCCTTTTGCGTCTCCTTCTTGGATGGTGGCTCGACCTCAGCGGCCTCGTCGACGGAGTCGAATTGCCTCCTCTTGACAGGGTCGGAAAGAACCTCGTGGGCCTTCTGGATACACTTGAAGAACTGGTCGTCCTCGGTTCCGCCCTTGGCCGCCTTCTTGTCGGGGTGGTGCTTGAGGACCTTCCTGCGGTGTGCGCGCTTGATCTGGTCATCGGTTGCGCGCCATCGGTAGCGGGTTATACCGAGCACGGCGTAGTGATCTTGAGACTACGTGAAGTTTTAGTAAAATGTACCCCAAGCAGCCATTGGTGTCCTTACCTTCCAGTCCTTGGCCTCACGCTGCAGCATCAGCGGGTCCTCAGGTTCGTCAATGTCATCGGGATCCTCCTCCTCGACACTCTTGACGTTTGCCTGAGCCTGGATGCGGTCATCCTCGGAGAAAGTGCGCTTGTGGCGCTTCTGTACTTGGGAGTTAGTTACCAGTTCTTTGGCTCTCGGGTGCATTCAACATACTCTGCGGGCATGGGCCAGAAAGTGTGGGCCAACAGGCTCAATGTTGCGGTCGTTGGCCTCGCTCAGCTGGCCGATGGGCTTGAAGTCCTTCTCGGCGGCCCAGCCCTCGGGCAGGACCGGGAGAGGAAGGGAAATCTCCACGTTTGACATTGCACACGATTGTCGTTGTGGTGATGGTCGTGGTGGTGGGGGAAGCCAGGCTGCGGAAAGAAAAAGTTGGGATGCCGCATTCCATGTGGCGCTAGTTTGCCGAACGCTGATCCTAGCGCATCGCCTACGTCCCCGATCCCAGCCCCAATCGACCCCAGAACGTGTCCGAACAGTGTCCGTCTTCCTATGGTTCGGCGTCCAGCATTCAGTTCAAAGGCTTCTTGGGTACCTTTTCTTACATGTTTTACTATCTTTGATAACGCGATTTCATCATGTTTCAGGTACACGCTCGTTTCCGGAGCTATTCCATTGTAGGGCTGACGGGAGACAGCGCATTCGAGGGGCGATAGACGCGAGGATCGCAGAGGAGCAGGCCCGACAGAAGGCCATTCAGCAGAATACACCTTCGCGATCCAACTCTACCACGGCGCGGCGCTCCAACTCCCGTAACCTGTCGCCCTCCAAACGACCAACGAGACCCAGAGATGGCGATAACAGTAAGGCTGCGCCCGCTGGCAAGGGCCCTGATCCCTCTGAATTCGATCCCGAATTTGTCATAGGCGAAGACGACGACCAGCCTAGCCGGGCTGCCACACCGCGGCCGAAAGAGAAGGCGCCAGCAGCCGATGCTGTCGGGGAGAATGGCGACGAGAAGAAGGAAGATTCACAGGCCGCTCAAGGGGAAGGTGAGGCTGAGGCGCCAGAGAAGGCAGAACAGCCACCAGAAATCCCACCCGAAGTCAAGCTGCGGCTTCGTAGACTAGACAAGCTGGAGCCCAAGTATACAGGCAAGTGGTACTCCGGTCTGCCCCTATGGAACTCGAGTTTAGTCGCATATCTTGGCTTGGAGATGCTACGGTAGCCTGTAAAGGGCTCATGTACCCTCGAGGCCCATCATTTTGCGCCTGTCTTCCAATTGCCTCACCTACTTGTGCCTTTCAGGTTCGACAGATAGAGCATCCCACACTAACCCTGGATCCAGAGTTACTTCGGTCGTACCGCATCGCACATGCCAGAGTTGGCGCAATTGAAGCGTTCGAGAGCTCCCTGCGCGAATATACTCCCCTGACTTCGATCAGTGACGCTGGCGCCTTCGTTGAATATCTGGGCCAACTCAATATCAAGAGCGACATGCTTATGGAAGAACTCAAGCGTGTGTCCAAGGAGCGCGATGAGCTTAACAAGAAGCTCGAGGATGCTGAACGACGCGCAAAGGAAGCCACTGAAGAAGCAGAGGTACTCAAAGCAGAATCGAAAACCAGCAGCGATGCACAACAGGACGATTCGACCACACAGACCGAGTCAGCCACGCCTTCTTCCCCCTCCAAAGCATCCAAGCAGACAGAGACGACTGAAGATACCGAAGACTTCTTCTCTTACGACAGCGAGCTACCTCGAGTGCAGGCGCAATTACAGGAGGCCGAGGTAAAGGTGGAGAAGCTTGAAGAGGAAAACAAGTCGCTCAAGGACGAGCTTTCCACTGCACAAGAATCAGCGCAGTCATTTATGCAGAACCTGGAGACGACGACAAACGACCTGAACACGTTCAAAGATACCCACCAGCGTCTGCAACGCGAGGCAGATGAGCGCGAAAAGGATCTCAACAAGACGATTGAAGAGCTCAAATCAAAGGTTTCTAGCGCAGAAGAAGAACTTGGCAGCCACAAAAAGTCACATGATGAGAGCGAGAAGACTATGGCGGAGCTCAAGAAGAAATTGGATTCTGCGACTAAAGAGTTGGAAGACTTGCATGCTGAGAAGGGCGAGAAGATTGTAGAAGAGGATCAGATTCAGTCGCTGCAACGCCGTATCGAGGAGTTGGATACGGAATTGTCTGAATTGCGCGACAAGCATACGAAGAGCGAGAAGAAGAACGAGACAATGAGCAGTCTGCTTGACAAAGTTCGCGAACAGCTCAAGGCAGCCGAATCTAAGCGCGATAGTGCTTTGGCTGAACTAGAGCAGGCCAGGAAAGATCTCGACAAGAAGAACTCGGCAAACACTGATGCCAAGCCAGCGCCTATCAAGGTGGAACCGCCACCGCCATCTCCGTCAGCACCCCTTAGTGCGTCGGCGAAGAAGAGGAATCGCAACAAGAACAAGAAGAAGGGCGGGAAGGCATCAGACGCAACTGGAGCAGTGACACCCGAAGCGACTCCAAGCGAAGCCGGAGACACCGATGGACTGCTCAGTCCCCGAGATGCAGAGTTTTCGCCATCTCAATTGGAAGATGCGCTGAAGAACATCACCCAGCTCAAGTCTGAGTTGGAGGAAAAGACGGCAGAAATCGACAGACTACAAAGTGAAGTTTCCGAGAAGGCTTCTTCGATAGAGCTGCTCAAGAAGAAGGCCAAGGACCAGGAAGACATGCAGGAAGAGATTGACACACTGCGCCAGGATCTCTTGGACTACGGGCTGGAGCATACAGAAGCCAAAGACAAGGTGAAGGAGCTGCAGGCGGAGAAGACGGCGCTACAGGAAAAGCTGAGCAAGCTTGAGAGCGAAATTGCAGAACTCAAGACGGGCAAGGCAGCACACGAGTCGTCACAGCAGGAAAGAGAAGCACTTACTGCAGAGTTTGCGGAGCTCAAGTCCAAGGCTGAATCACTCCAGACTGATCTGTCTGTAGCGGAGAAGCTTGCTGCGTCTCGGTTCAAGGATCTAACCGACTTGCGAGAGGTACTGCAGAAGGCACAGCCTGAGCTGACATCTCTGCGCAAAGAGGTAGCTGAGCTCCGGACGACCAAGGATGAACTGGCTACGAAGACGGGCGAAGTGCGAAAACTGGAGGGTCGCGAGAAGGACCTCCGGTCCGAGATTAGTGAATACAAGTCTCAGCTGTCGAGCAAAGAAAGCGATATCAAGGGGCTTCAGGACAAGATGAAGCAAGAAACTAGCCAGAGGCTAGCGCTGGAAGAAACGAACAAGAAGATCCAGCGAGATCTCAAGAACTCGGAGACGGAGCGCAAGGACGTGATTGAAGCACGGGACAAGCTAGCAAAGGACCTGGCCAAAGCACAGGACGAGGTCAAGGCATCACGGACCAAGGTGCGCGAGCTCGAGGAAGAGGTAGCGAAGATTACGCGCGAGGTGTCTGGTCTGCGAGACGATCTCCAGTTGAAGTCTGCTCAGTACGCGAGTGCGCAGGATCTCATGAACAGCATGCAAGACCAGACGCAAGAAATCAGCACGCAGATGAAGGAGGTGCGGGCCAAGAGCGAGAGCCTGGAGGAAGAGTTGGCGGATGCGCATCGGTTGCTGAGCGAGCGCGGGCGCGAGGCGGAGACGATGAGGAGGCTGCTGAACGACGCACAGGGACGGGCCGACACGCGGGTACGGGAAATGCAAGAGCGGCTCGACATTGCGATTGAAGAGCGGGAGCGGGCTGAGGAGCAGGCGAGTACGTTTAGCCGGCGGCGAGCGCGAGAGCTGGAGGAGCTGAAGCAGAAGGTGCGTGATGCGGAGCGTGCGCAGGCGCGTGCCGTAGAAGACAAGGAAGACCTTGTGGCGTCTGAGAAGGAGCTCCGCAAGAAGATGGAGGAGCTGGAGAAGCGGGCGGCGCAAGCAAGTGAAGAGGCGGCGGAGGCCAAGGCGGCCATGGGCCAGCTTCGAGACGCGCTGGACGAGAGTGAGAAGCAGGCGCACGAGCTGGAGAAGGAGAAGGGCGAGCTGCGGCGGGCGTTTGACGAGACGCAGGGCCGGCTGGAGAAGCTGCAGAAGTCGAGCAAGGTAGGTGATGGCGGCATGTCAGGTGACGGTAGTCGAGGATGCACTAACACGTCGCAGACCACGTCTGACGAATTGCGGGCGGTCAAGGCACGCGTGTCGGACTCGCATGCACAGTCATCACGATCCTCGATTGAGTCTTCACGGTCGCGGCTGGCGTCACCGACGCCTAACAAGGGGGCCGGGGGCGCAGTGGCCGAGGCCATCGACTACGTGTACCTGAAGAACGTGCTGCTGCAGTTCCTGGAGCAGCGGGACAAGAAGTACCAGCAGCAGCTGATTCCGGTGCTGGGGATGCTGCTGCACTTTGACAAGCAGGACGAGCAGAAGTGGATGGCGGCGGTGTCGGCCAAGTAGGCATGACGATGCGGCTCTCTGCGGTCTGACGTGCGGGTGAGTGATTTGTGCATGGGGTGCAGCTGAGGTGCCACGATGGTGCAACGGCAGGCAGAGGTTGGTGCAGCGTGGCGAGGATCTGGGGCCTGAGACGCAGGACCGGAGAATATGTGTGTGTGTTTTGTTTATTTTTTGCTGGTCTTGGTTTGGGTTGGTTGGGTTGGTTTGGTTGCATAGCGAGGGCTCTTGGACGTGGTCCCCCGGGACAGCGCAGATGTATCATGTATGTATATGTATTATTATCCTATGGCGGCGGGGGCAGGAGCGTGCGGGCGCCCTTGTCCTGGCCACAGCAAGCAGAGTCGGTTACCAGGCGCCATGGGTCTTGGAGACGGGCAGCGTGTGTGCCAGGCGTCGAGTGGTTTGGCAGTGTTGATAGCAGGCGGGTGCATGCCAAGGACAGGCACCGCTGGCGGCTGGCATCCAAGGCAGGTAGTCGATGCAGGACCCTCCACCCGCGCGATGGCGCAGCAGCTCCGGATCCAGGCCGCGGTGGTGGTTGGCGACTAGGGTGCAGTGGTCGTGGTAGTCGTGCTGGTAGTGCTGGTGCTGGTGCTGTGTGTGCTGTGTGTGCTGGGCTGGTGGAGGAGCGGCCGACTGATGTCATAACCTGTCTCGCCTGCTTCTTTACCGCTCGCCTCCGGGCTGCCACCACCCGCTCTCCTCTCTCCTCAAGCCCAATCGCCTATACAGAAAGTATCCGACGCGGCTCCCTGCCGAAACGCGCGCGCCCGCATCCACAGTCGCAGCGCCGTCGCCGTGTGCTGCCAGCGCTCGTCTGCCCCCTCGCCGCCACGCTACCCAAGACCCCCCACCATCGCGCCGCCAATCAGCTGCCCGTCCAGCGCCAGGCGGGCTAAGCCCAGCGTCCAGTCGAGCAATTGAAGAAATCGCAGGCAGAGCAGCAGCCTCGACGTCTCTCTCTCCTCTGCAACGCCGCTCCGCCCCGCCGCGAGCCCATGAGCGCTGCCCAACGCGTCCCGAAGGCCTGACCGCACCGTCGCATCCCCCCAGCAACCCCCTCCCCTCCCCCCTCGTCCCAGCAGCCCGAGTCCGCGCAGCGCGTGGCGGGGAAAAGCCACCATGAATGGCACCGACATGAAAAAGGCGGCCATCAACAAGGCCAAGCAGGTCGCCGCGCAGGCGGCCAACTCCAACGGCGGCAAGAAGCGCAGGAAGGGCCAGGACCTCAAGCCCATCATCACGTCCGAGGGCCAGGCGGGCGCCCCGACGCAGTCGCCCTCTGGCTCCACGGGCGGCTTTCACTACAAGTATGTTTCCACCACAACCCAGCCCAACCCCAGCCCAGCCCCCATCATCACGTCACCCTCCCGCCGTCTGTTCCCCCCCACTGCCCTGCCCTGCCCTGTCGTGCCCTGTCGTGCCCTGTCTTTGCCCGTCGCCCACGCGCGCGCCCGTTCGCACTTTTGCACACACACCCGCCCACCGCACATTCCATCCGCATGTCATATGCCCATGCCACCGCCGCACCCTCGCTGACCGCAACAACCCCGCAGTGTGCAGAGCGCAACCTCACCCCACAACCAGCACAAAATGTACGGAAACCAATTGAGCCACTCGCCAGACTCGTCGTCGTCGTCGGTCGATGAGGCCGAAAACACGGCCGACGAAGAGGACTCGGAAGACTACTGCAAAGGCGGCTACCACCCCGTCCAGGTTGGCGAGGAGTACAAGGACGGCAAGTACACCATTGTGCGCAAGCTCGGCTGGGGCCACTTCTCCACCGTCTGGCTCTCGCGGGACAACACCAACGGCAAGCATGTCGCCCTCAAGGTCGTCCGCTCCGCCGCCCACTACACCGAGACGGCCCTCGACGAGATCAAGCTGCTCAAGCGCGTCGTCGATGCCAACAAGGACCACCCGGGCCGCGCCCATGTCGTCAGCCTGCTCGACTCGTTCAACCACAAGGGCCCCAACGGCGTCCACGTCTGCATGGTCTTCGAGGTCCTGGGCGAGAATCTGCTCGGCCTGATCAAGAGGTGGAACCACCGCGGCATCCCCATGCCCCTCGTCAAGCAAATCACAAAGCAGGTCCTGCTCGGCCTCGATTACCTCCACCGCGAGTGCGGCATCATCCACACCGATCTCAAGCCCGAAAACGTCCTCATTGAAATTGGCGATGTCGAGCAAATCGTAAAGACCTACGTAAAAGAAGAGCCCACAAAGAAGTCTGGCGACGACAGCGTCCGCAACGGCAGGCGGAGACGGCGGACGCTCATCACAGGCAGCCAGCCGCTGCCCAGCCCGCTCAACGCGAGCTTCAACCATGCTGAGCTGTCCAACTTCCCCGGAACCCAGAGCTTGAACAAGGTGGTAAACGAGGGTACAGGTAAACTTTCCCCCACGACTGTTCCGAGTCCTCCTCCTTCATCAGACGGTGTCGTAATGAGTGGTGCTCTAGCAACTCCGGCCTCCACATCGAATCTGTCCATGGCAGAACGGCTCGGCATCAAGACGTCAACCGATGACGACGCACAGAAACAGCGAGAGAAGTCGGCGTAAGTTTTTGTTTGTCTTGACGCTTAACATATCTTTGCTGACACGCCGTCTTAGCGACCTGCTGACCAAGGAAGTGTCCGGCATCAGCCTCGATAAGAATAACTCATCGGGCAAATCAGAGCTCGAACAGCACGCCAACAACGCGTACGAGAAGATATCAGTCAAGATTGCAGATCTGGGCAACGCCTGCTGGGTCGGCCACCACTTCACCAACGATATCCAGACAAGGCAATACCGATCCCCAGAAGTCATTTTGGGCAGCAAGTGGGGTGCCAGTACCGATGTCTGGAGTATGGCCGCCATGGTATGACTTTTGATGGATCCAAAGCGTGGCATGTATGCTGACAGCGACAGACGTTTGAACTCATTACCGGCGACTACCTCTTTGACCCACAGTCCGGCACAAAGTACGGCAAAGACGACGACCACATTGCTCAAATCATTGAACTGTTAGGCACGTTCCCCAAGGGCCTGTGCATGTCGGGCAAATGGTCGCAGGAGATTTTCAACCGCAAAGGCGAGCTTCGCAACATCCACCGATTACGACACTGGGCCCTCCCGGACGTATTGCACGAAAAATATCATTTCAGTAAAGAGGAGAGCCAGAAGATTGCCGACTTTTTGTTGCCCATGTTGGAGCTCATGCCGGCAGATCGAGCCAATGCAGGAGGCATGGCAGGGCATGAATTCCTCAAGGACACCAAGGGCATGGAAAACGTAAACTTGAACATCCCGGTTGGCAGCAAGGGCGAGGGTATCGAGGGCTGGGCCACGGAGGTCAAGAAGACGAGGTAGACCCCGGCCGTGCGCTCTTGGTGAGAGGCTGAATGAGGGGTTTGTAAAGGCCCGAAGACGCTGATAGGCTAATGAGCAATGACGAAGAGTTTTGCGGCTTTTTGGTCCGTTAGCACGTGGTCGAGCCCTGCGAGCCATGGAAGGTCGACACAGTGGCAGGCTGGAGGATCCAACCTCGCCCATTTCGCAAAACCCTATGGACTTGGCTCTTGTTGCATGCAAAACAGTTGGGCGTTGTCTGGACATGGTTCCGTCGGCCGCACTGGTACCTAGCGGCGGTTCTTTTTCGTTTCTTCCGCAACATACACACGGATTATGTGTTTCGGAGCATGCAGCTGGAGCGTAGTGTTTGGACGATTGTGGCGACACAGAGGGAGAAGGCTAGGTCAACTTTGGTTCATTCTTTCCTTTTTTGTTCTTCTCTTCCTCTGTTGTGCAGATAGAGCATGTTATGATTCATGAAGCGCGCGAAAAGGGATTCATGGTTATGTTTTGACGAGCCCCCCCCCCTCTTTTCCCCTCACCGTGTTCATCGTGTTTTTGAAATGCCTAGATATACGAAGGAATGGACGTCACGGCCAATGCATGCTATGATAGTGCGCATGCGTCCTCGCAGTGCTAAACATAGTCCACCTGATAAAGCGTCAGCCACACTCGGTACGGCACACAGAGACGCTAGTGGCGCGAGCGTCGTCGTCACGAGCCAACGCGGCCCTGCCCCCCCACGGGCCATGTATGATGCCTAGGTAGCATGACCCTTTCGTGTTCAGAGCCGGACACACACTGGGTTCCTGCACTAAGTATGCATCTTGTGCTCGCCACCACGAGGGTCTACCTATCTTTGTACACATGTACTGTCCGCATGGGGATGCCGGCCAGGCCAGGCCTAACCCCCATCAGGGGGGCGCTTATCCTCGAACAGCCAAATGCCAGCTTTGCACATCGTGTTCATCGTACCAACCTAGGCCACCGGGGCTGGCCGACCCAGAGGCGGTAAATACGAATCTGAATAGCTTATGCTGTTTGCCTTGTCCAGCCCCTCCCTAATTCCTGCTAGCCGTATTGTTTTTTTTGGCGTGGTCTTGGGGCCTGAGTCGTCAAGTGTCTTAGTGCCATTTTGGTGGTTGAGGGGGGGGGCTGGAGCATGGTTTTCCTACTGTGGTATATATATTACACCAAGCCTGCGGCTTGTCTCGGATGCTATACTTCATATCTCTCCGACTTTGGTTGGCATCTCACTCATAAGACCTCTCGCTTTCCGTTGTAACTGGTCCGGTTATTTCTTACATTTGTTTTCTTTTTGTTTACTCGGAGTTGTATACCCATACCTAATCATGCTGTTTTCTACCTCGCTCCTCGTTGTATCTGCCTTGACACACAGTGTACTCGGCCAAACACATACAGACTGCAATCCTACCAAGAAGTGTAAGTCTCTCTTTGTTCTGTTCAGCCACTGAGCGGTCCTTGTTTTCTTCTTCTCTCCAGACAAAATAAGCTAACACTCCATAGCATGTCCCGCCGACGCAGCTCTCAGCACTTCCTACTACAGCCACAACTTTAAAGATGGCGCCGATGACGACAACTGGAAAATGACTGCCTCAGGTGTCCATTACACACAGAACGGCGCCGAGTTCACCATCTCCAAGAAGGGCGACCACCCTACCATCCAGTCCAACTGGTACATCTTCTTCGGTTCCGTCTCCTTCCTCATGCGCATCGCCCCAGGCACAGGCATCGTCTCATCCGCGATCCTGCAATCTGACGACCTGGACGAAATCGACTGGGAATGGCTCGGCGGCCAAGCCTCGGAAGTGCAAACCAACTACTTCTCCAAGGGCAACACAGCCACCTACAACCGCATGGCCAAGGCCGCCATCCCCAGCGGCAACGCCGAAACCAGTCTGCACAACTACACCATCAACTGGACCAAGGACAGCATGCAATGGATCATCGACAGCAACGTCGTCCGCGAAGTCAAATACTCAGACGTCAACTCGGCCTACGGATACCCTCAGACCCCCATGAACGTCCGCATCGGCATCTGGGCCGGCGGCGACCCAGATAACTCCCCCGGCACCATCGAGTGGGCCGGCGGCGAGACCGACTTTTCAAAGGGCCCTTACTCCATGGTGATTGAGAAGGTCGAGGTAGTCAACTATGCACCAGCTAAGCAGTACTCGTTTGGCGACATGAGCGGCTCGTATGAGAGCATTGTGGTAGATGGCAAGGGTGATTCCGGCTCAAAGAGCAGTTCGGTCAAGTCTTCGTCGAGTTCCGCGAGTGCCACGTCGTCGGCGTCCAAGTCGATGACTACCTCGGTGTCCGTGTCTGCGTCTGCGTCGGCATCGGCTACGCCCAGTGCGTCTGTGGATGCGAGCAAGGAGGGGGAGAACAAGAGCGAGGCGGCTACCAAGGCGGACGCAAGCGCCGCTGCGGCGACGAGCAGTGCGCTGCCGCAGTCCAACGGCGCTGGGGTCCAGAGCGTCCAGTGGGTGTCGGCGGCGCTGCTGGGTGCCGTTGCTGCTGGCCTGGCGCTCTAGGGTGCTCTTGAAACCCGCTGTTTGTTTTTTGTTGAACCTGTATATATTGTAATAGATACCATAGCCTGCGTTTGATCCATATAGAGATGACGATTAGAACAAAGTAGTAAACTCTCTCAAGCATATCTTTCATCTGAATTGATTTTTCTGTGACAATCAAGAAATCGGGTAGTATGCTAAGAACTATCTCACTGATCAAAAAGTCGCACTCCGATTCACTTTGCTCGTCTATCCGATCGGTGCCAGTTTGAAAGAAGAACGTGAACCAGAAACACAACTTGAAAAAAAGAAAACGAAGTTGCGCTGACGTACGTTGACAACACAGACTAGACGTATTGTCTACGTGTCTAGCTCAACAGTCTCTCGTGACGACAACGCCGTAAATCATCTTGATTTTTTTTCTCTTTATTCCAAGGAAATGAAGGAAAATCAGAGGCAGGATCGGACGGGCAACAGATGTGGGTAAAGGACCAAGCTAGATTCCATGTCGAGTATAAAGACAAATCAGACATGTATACAAAGTGAGAATGGTCTCAGGAATGTATACACAGGAAAAAAAAGAGAGAAAAAAAGAAGATGCTACACGACTGTGATCCCAACAAGCATAGAATTACGCTCAGTAAGCTGACGTACCCAAGTTCCTCGCCAGAACCACACGACGAAGCGCTTTGAAAGACTCGCGCGCGCTCAAGTTATACAATAGATCTTTTTTTTCCTCAATCCCAAAGTCATAAAATTACATGGCCATCGCCACTACTTCGCCTTCTGCCCCGCCCTCTTCTTCTTGCCCCCATCGTAATCCACAATACCGCGCTTGCGATGATTCTGCGCCGTCCGCCACCTTACATACAGCATGACGGCATCTTTGAGGCCGACAAAAAGACAGCCGCCGACGATGCTGCGGCCCCAGCGCGTTTGTAAGAAGCCTGTGGGTCTGCCTACGCCTCCGACCCTGCCGCCGTGCTTGACCCAGCCACCCAGCCACGACACGGCTGGGGCGCCGGAGGGCGGGTTGACCCAGGACGAAGGGAGGGTCTGCCGTAGCAGCTCGCCTATGGCGGCGGCTATGGTGGGGAAGATGAGGGCGCCGAGGATCGTGTCGGCAAGAGACGTGGTGGAAAATGTGACTCCGCGTTCGCGCCGCACACGCCGGGCTCGCTGGGGTGCGGGCTGCATGGCTACATTCGGCGCTGGTGCTGGGTTTGCGTGGAGGTTAACGTCAGCCGGAGCTTCGGCATCGTTCTCCCAGTCGCCGTCTTGTTGCGCTGCATCGGCTGGTTCGACTCGACGCGCGTCGTGGTTGTCTCCATCGCCGTCGTCGTTCCAGTCGGCGAAAATGTCAAAGTCGAGCTCAATCTCCACTTCTTCTACTCCGCCTACGTCACCTTCGTGATCGTGTGCGTGATCGTGGTCGTGGTCGTCCTGGTTTTGCACATCCGAGTCAGCGTTGTCACCTGCTCGCGGCTGTATCTCCCTGAGCCACTGCTGCTCCCGTGGCAGCCACACGCGCTCGTAGTATGCATTGTAGAAACCCCGGATATATGGCAGTGCCGCAAAAGAGAAGGCTGCGCTGGGAGGCCACTGTAACTGGAGCATCTCGTCTCCCGGTTGGCCTGAGCTGACGAAGAAGATGAGCGGGAGAAAGGGCAGGAAAGAGTCGGCAAATGTTGTTCTACTGGCGATCAGTACCGTGGGTATCAGTGGCAGCCCGAGGTCCAGTCTCCAATGGTGTCTCAGATGGTCTAGCCATTGCATGAGAACTGAATTGACGCCTCGATTTGGCGTCTCGTACAATGGACCGAGAATCTGAAGCGCATCCTCTGTACCAAAGATTTGATATATTGTCGCTGTGCCCGATAATGTCAGGGTCGAGTATAGCGCTGTCCCTGTGAAAAGAGCAAATCCAGGGAGCTGCAGGCTGCTGACCACGCGCTCGATGCGCCGTACCGCATCTACAACGTAGCTTTTCGGCCTTTGTACTTTAATCTCACTCTTGCACTGTGGACATAGAATCCTGCCTGCTGATGTGCCCGCGCGCCGCCGTGCGTTTGGCGCTTCCATATCCGCTATCCAGTCCAATAGACACTTCTCGTGCGCTACTAATGAGCAGGCGCAAGGATTGCGCCACTCTGATGTTGTCTCATCATCTTCCGTCTCGTCGTTGAAACAGATCCAGCATTTGCGGGGCTCGTCATCCTCGTCTTGTTGCGGCGATGCGTATTGGGCGGGCGTGTCTTGTTGTTCTTGGGGTGTGGAAGCGGCTGACTGTGACGGGGGCGTGTTGAGCAGAAGCGTTTGTGAGTCTACGGATTGACCGGAGAGACTATTAGTCCGGTTTATTCGGTCTTGTTGCGAAAGGGATGATTCAGCCGGCGGCGAAGGTCGATGTTGCGACGCGGGGCGCTGCGGCGGAAGAGACGCCATGTCGCGGGAGTCTGTGGAGATGGACGGAGGGCCGACGAGTGTCGTGATGTCGGTCGAAGTCAGACGCGGAAAGCGAACGTCAAGATAGACTCCTCGGTACGAATAAGCGTTTGGCACTTTATGAGCAATAGAGTGGACCGATGGTGTAGTTTAGCTCGGTGTTTGTTCACTAGACTTCCCGAGCTGCAAGACGTCACCAATCACCCCTGTCAGTCCTAGCGCTGCCAAGGGAGAGCACGTGTGCTGCACTTCACCTGTTGATTGTAGACCTGTGAGATGGAAAATTGGAATCATAACGCAACTGATCTTGGAATTTGAAATTGAGCAAATGATTAATGCCTGCTTGGAACGGAGACGAGCAACATGAATCATCTCTAACAGACAGAACTTTGTTTTTGAATCACCGGTAAGCAAGTAGCGTGTATTCTTCATCGCGCATCTAAGCGGCATTCTACCTATGTTAGATATTCTGTTTTCTATGGTGAAAACACTACCTGTGCTGTAAACTTTAAGACCCACTCCGCAAGCCCTCCATACGAATCTCACTTCATCCAATGTCATACGCCCACATATTTCCCTTCCTTCTTCGCCCAGGATCAAGATACCTCTGTTTTCATGTTCGCACCTGAACTTTCAAAAATATAAGGCTGAATGCGACGGCCCAGCTCAGGCCTGAGTCACTGCCACAGGTCCGGCGGTGTGCGCTTGGCGTAGGGCTGTGCGCCTCCCCGGTAATAGAGCGTCCGCTGAGTTACAACATGATGTTGCGCAGGATACCAGTACAGAGACTGAAATTGCGGTTGTGCATGTGCGATGTGGTGACGCAGCCTAGCGAGTTGTGCATTGACGAGGTTGCGGTGCATGGTCGTGTTTGGAGAGGGCTGAAGCTTTGATGCTTGTCCTGCAAATGGTTGATGCATATTCTGATCTCGGCTTTCAAAGTCCTGGAATGTCGAAGATGGACAAGGTACATCCTCAGACTTGGCTTTGACAAGGAAATTAGAGATTGGGGATATAGGCTGAGTATGATTTGGGGCCTTCGGAAGAGCTTCAACGTCGCTCTGGTGATGTGTGACACAATCGATAATGGGGAGAATCTTGCCCTTGCTGCGCTCTTCGTCCTCATCTTTGTTGTTTTCGTCACCATTTTCGGCTGTGAGCAGCCTCTTTTGTGCTACACCTTTTTCGACTTTCTTTTCAACCTGCTCCCAACCTTGAGATGGGACATGCCAAATCCCAGAATCATGGATGGGTGGATAATAGGTAACAGGGCTTACATCAGGGTCAACTTCGACCCCATCTTGTTTTAAACAGTGACTGCATGCCCCGTATGGACCTTCAAGCAGGAATCGGTGATGCGATTCGAAAAGTCCGTCGCATCCTTCGTGTGCACAATGGTAGTGCAGCGTGTAGTGCTGGCGCTGGTTTTCTGGGTGCGATTCAAAGTAAGCAATGCACATCCCTGCGATTTCGGAGTTTGTCTTCGCGATTGTAGCGAGATTGCTTTAGAAAAGTTGATAATGAACTTCTGCTATTCCAGAACAAAAGGCGGATACGGATGAGAAGAGATGATTTGAAAAGGCATGGTCCAGAGTGTCATGAGTAGAAACACATCCAATGCTACCATGGGGAATGTTTTCTAGGAGATAAATG
This sequence comes from Curvularia lunata, assembly GCA_005212705.1. NCBI lineage: Eukaryota > Fungi > Ascomycota > Dothideomycetes > Pleosporales > Pleosporaceae > Curvularia > Curvularia lunata. Next base: position 249,111 of record PELC01000032.1, on the reverse strand, counting down.
TTCTAGAAACTGCTCGTAGTGAGAGTGAATAACAACCTGGTAATTTCCCTGACAGACGTAGAAGTGAAAGGGGCTTTGTTGCGATGAGTTTGCAAGGACGAGACAATCTTTTCTACGGTACTGCAGACAAAATGGGCCGACAATTGCAATGGCGCTGGCTGCTTTTGTTTTGATGACAGAATCGAGTCTAACTGATTTACTTTGTCATCTCTCACACTTGGGAACAGATATAAGTTCCTGTAATATTTTAGAGTGAGGGCCCTGGTACTGGCTAAGATAACATGTTTGCGTGGGCTATGCTGACTCAAAGAACCGACGGCTGACAACTGAGGAGACAAATATCAGAGCATAGAGTTTTGCTCTCACCGCTTGAGGAACCTATCGCAGTTCAGAGTAATGATCGAAATGACAGTTCGAGAAGAAGAAGCGAGTGTCTTCTTGGGTCGTGGCTTCGACCGCTGAGTAAGTGAATTTGAACAGATCACAGGCCTATAGGCGTGTATTTCTAGGTCGAATGTTGTCCTGCAATTTGCGCGTTTGGTTCGCTTCTATACTTTTTTTTTCAAGGAAATATCAAGCATAACAACACACAGCGCCAACCTCAGTCGCGGGATATAGCGATTGACGCCTACTATAGTCTTGTCTTGGTAATGCGGACTAGAGCGATATTTTGTGAGGCATGGCTCTAAAAAGCAAAGCAGGTCAAAGCATGTCTTATGCACGTCTCTGTCTGTGAAAGGGAATGAAGTTCAACATGCTGTGGCCGGCCGCTCGGGCTTTGACAGGGTAAGTATGACTGAGGGAGTCAGCATGGTACGAATCAAGGGCAATATTAGATGCTGCTGCGCCGCAAGCTAACTATACTTAGCTGCAGCTTAGGGGTTTGGCCCGTTAGCATGTTTCTTTGCCAGCGTGGTCTAAACAATCACGAACGCTCATGCTTGCCAGACTCTCAGTTGCCAGTTTCGCCTTTGCCATCTTGACAAGCACCCTGAGCCAAAGCACGAAGAGGTTCTGATTCGTCGTTGCTGTTTATGACATCTAGGTACTGAGTAGCTGGCTGAAGACTGTGTAAAGTGGTGTCCGTACTCAAGCAAGATGATGAGGCTGAATTCATGCTCACGCTTTCTAGCAGTACCTGCTTCGTCCCCTCGTTAGCCAAATGCTGAGTGATACCGTGGCCACCTTCGCGTTCAACGGCGCCAGTAACGCTCAAGCACCACGGCGAACTGTTACTACTGCACAGAGAAGCTCATATATATATGCCTAGACATTAAGAATAGCCCGTGCTTCATGAACTGTTGACTACACTAATGCGCATTAAGCCCTCCTTGATATTGTTGGCGTCGCTCAGAACTCTGTTGGGGATCCCAGTAATCGTGATATCAGTCGCTCAACGCTTTCATGGTTCCGACAATGCTGCATTGGCTGAACTTTAACTTGCACTGACTACTTATACCAGGATCGTATGATGTCAGCAATCTAGATGGTAGACCAATACGATGTAAGCAATCCAGAACATTTCAGAAATCTCCCTATGCGGATACACTAGATACCATGCCGTATTTCACTGATATATAAATAACAGTCTTTCGGCATTATCCCCCATATAGCTATATCGAATATTATGCCGCTTTATGCTAGTGAACAGTAGTCTCTGGGGCTTACGCCGAGTCTCAACTGTCTACTTTTGTTCTAGCTTCCAACCTTCTCATGGAGGTATAAAAGATGCCTTGGCGATATATGAATATTTCTCCGATTCATATAACTAATCATATTCCCTATTTATATTCAGCCCTAAAAGTCTCTTTCCATAAACTTAGCCTCTCTCAAATTCTATTTGAAAGAGAAAGAAAATATTCCGCTCTATTATCTTCTTCGTTATCCTAATCGCCGTATCTCACGCTGAAAAGGCAACAAAAGCCTTCGTTATCACAGGAACATGCAGTCAACAAAGCGTTTGCGATGTTGATCTTAAGTACGCGGATCCTAACAGTAAGACTGAAGGTTGCAAGGGTGGACCAGGAAAATTCTCAGGAAGTGGAATAAATGGAAGGACATCATGTACGCCACCAGGTACCAAGTGTTCATATCTTTGGAGTTGCTTGTGAGTGTAAGACCGGAAGTAGACTAGTAGGGTACAAGCAGTAAGTCTAGTGCTCTAGAAATAATGTATCATGTCGTCTAATAAAACTCTACATGGTCTTGTAGTCCTTATAATGGCTATGGAATGTTATATTTATAGATATACTCTTTAGCTACCCATTATAATACAAGAAAATAAATCTAGGATACCCTATTGCATGTGACTTAGATGTGGAATCTAAAGGACAACTCTCAGGCCACTATCGCGTATCCTTTGGGCTAGCAAGGGTAAGAAAATGTGGAGTATAAAAGCTCCCATTCAATTCTTGGGATGAAACTCAAGGATTTGTCTGAATGCTATTCTGATATTCTTGCTCCTACCTGCTAAACCTCTCGCACAGTAACACATACCAAAATGTAAGCAAGAGCTGTAGGTATCATATTAAAACCTGCTAGATAATATACAAGTAGTTTTCGTATTTAATAAATACAATCAAAATTTTCATATTTCTTTACTAAAAATAATGAGTTTAAAGTGACTCACCAGCTATGTAATGTTGTAGGAAATACGAAGACTATTGGACAAAGGGAATTTTGATTGGGAGCATTCATACATAATCGTCTAATCTTCTAAGGTAATGGAATAATCAGACGACTTGCTATTACCATCTAAGATTGACCACGTGATGAATATTTGACCCCCACTCTAATCAGATCAATCTGATAAATCGATCAGATTAACTCTCTTTGATTAGGCAATCTAGAGCAATGGATCACTTACTACGACAGATGTATAGTACGGTTAAGAAGAATCCAGTAATCCTTTAGTATAGTGCTTCCATGGTGGATTTCCTGAAATTGATTGCAACCCTGTTGGCGTGAGCAGTTTTGCTTGGTTACAGCAAACACGTAGAGGTGTGGTAGAATATTATGCATTATTTCCACTATCTACTAGGTTCTTTTATCTATAGTATATAGCTACGGTTCTTTCTTATCAAGGTAGAATTACCTCTCCAAGTTTTAACGCCAGCTATACTTAGGTCTTGCAGGCACTGCAGTTAGATAACATCGGTCAAGCTAATAGCAATGCACCGCTGCGCCCAACAACGCCCCCTCAAGAATTGACACGACAATGAGTACGTTCAAAGAGGTTGCCAGTCATGGCCATGCTTGACCTGATACTCTACTGCTGGTTGTTCAACTGTTATCACTAAAAAGATAGAAGGGAATTGAAATTCCGTACTCAGTTAGTCCAAAGTGTCGGCACACTGAAAGTAATAGTAGCGTCCTCTAGCTTCGTTGCCGCGTTGATGCGCGGAAGACCTGGCCAGAAATTCGGAAAGTACTCATCGCCCACCGCATTCGTAGTCTGGCCCTCTTCGACGTCACCACCGCCTTGACCCATGTCAACGACTCCGAGATAAGCGGTTTTGGTCTTTTGGTTTGGCACCGTGGTCGCCCACTGGGTTGTCGCTGGAAGCTCGTCATAGGTGCTGTTGCCAAAGGGCAAGGGAGGCTGGGCTAGCAATGTATCAACGCCCAAGAGACCGTACAGATCAGTGCTGAAGGGTAGGCCAAGTGGCAGGTTGGGCGTGAAGGTGGCCTGGAAAAAGGGCTTTTCTGCTGGCTTGGACTCGAAGGGGTCGCCAGTGGTATCGTGTGGGTAGATTTTGACTGTTGTTTCACCGAGTTTTCCTTCAGTCCAGTCGAATCTAGCTAAGTGTTTAGGAATGTTCCAATCTGCTGTTGTATTAGTAGGGAGCGCTTTTAAGTAGGGTAAATGTCCATGATCGGGTAACTGAAATGAACAAACGTACTCGTTCTCCCGTTCCAACATGTATACTTCTGACTGACGTAGATCCTACTAACTCTGACGTTCTTCCTTTCCTCTTTCACTCCATTAGGGTCTGTGTAGTTGTATTTGAAAAAACCCGGAACGATCAGAAGCTCGTCATACGGACCAACGGGACTCTCTGTATATCGGATAATCTGTATCTGGCCGAGTATGCCGACGTACTCGCCCTCCACGGCTGACGCATACTGCCGTTCGAGCGGTGGGAAAGCCTTAGTTGGTAGGTTGGTCGAAAGAGGAACGAAGGTGACAGTATAGACAGTTCCCTTCAATGTCCATGGTGCAGGCGCAAGCTCGATTGGGCGCGTCGAATTGTTGTCCCACTGGGCTGTGGACAGCACAGCAAGCTTCAAGAGCAAACATGCAATGCCCCACCTCATCTTTGGAGTGGGTATGAGAACAATAGAGGAATCGACGGCGAGCAATCAGCAGAACCAGCTATTAGGTAGGGTTAGGGTAAGGTATGGATTTGGTAGATGCTTTCGAGGCGTTTACCTGGAACGATCCACTAGAGAAACCGCTGTTAATTTTTCTTTTTGGAAAACCATCAATAATAAACACCATTTTTTTAATTCCTTGTGACTTATGTCTAGATTTACGTAATTGGCGTAATCTCTGTTCCCGACGATCGCTATTTAATAATGTGGGGTAGATGCATCCACTAGAGCCCCATTGGAAGCTTTTGAACTGGGATGAAAGCTAGATGGGCTTACGTCCGTATCGTTTTCGGTAGATGGGGCCAAAAGAAGTAACAAGGTATCTCAATGTAGTCTCTTTAACCTCGGGACAAGCTCTATGTCGTAAAACAGGGCTTATTGATCTCTCCAAGCATGTTCGGGTGCAGTAATACGGATTGCAATTCGGGCCGTAATCGCAGCTCTACTTCAGCAATGCACCTATCTAGCAGTTTTCGAGTGAGTCGTAGTCACTAAAAAAAGGAGGGAGGGGTGAGGGGCGGGGGGAAGGGGGTCTGGCTTTAGACGCGATCACAACTTAAATAGTTAGTAGCATCTTTAGCGTGAACTCAGTCTTACTACGAAAGACCCGTCAACCCCAGTCTGAAATATCTGCTGTCTTATTGCATACACCTGCTTGAAACAGATTCATGTGCGGGATCCTATCCTGTTCTGTTTTTAAACATGTATCTCTCCAAATTTATACTTCTTCCATCAGTCCTCGCATTACCGCTACTAGATCCAATAATAGACCCCATCATTGATAGTGTCTGGACCACACCGGGCGGTCTTATACAAACATTGCTAGGAAGTCTCACAGGTACCCTCGGTGCTAGTCAGTCGTATGATTACGTCGTGGTCGGCGGTGGCACAGGCGGAAACACAATCGCATACCGTCTTGCTCAAGCTGGCTTCACTGTCGCAGTTGTCGAGGCCGGAGGGTCATACGAAATAGGCAAGCCCATTGTTGGACCTGCGCCCCTCGGCGACATCATCGGTGTTGGTTCCAATCCAGCTGACAGTATCCCAACCGTCGACTATGGCTTGAGAACAATTCCACAAGCTGGCGCGGGAAATCGTAGGATGCACTACGCGCAAGGCAAGTGCCTGGGCGGTTCTTCGGGCCTGAATTTCATGATCCATCACCGTCCAAACCGAGGGGCTCTGGATGCATGGGCAGAGGCTGTTGGGGATGACAGCTACTCGTTCGACAAGTTTCTCCCGTATTTCAAGAAAAGTTTTACTTTTACCCCGCCGAACGAGAAGACACGTCTAGCTAACGCAACGACGGCCTACGTGGAGGAGGATTTCACCTCATCGCCGGACTCGCCCATTCAGGTCACATATGCGAACTGGACACCCGTCTGGTCAACATGGGCCGCCAAGGGACTAGAGACACTTGGGATGAAATTGACGGATAAGTTTAACCAAGGTGTTCTCAATGGGTACCATTACGCGCAGACGACAATAAACCCAGGCGCCCAGGTCCGGTCTAGCTCGGCCGAATTCATATATGCGGCAAGAGACGCGAGAATGGGTGACAAGCTTACTGTGTATCTTGGTTCGCGAGTCAATAAGGTGCTTTTTGATGACAACAAAACGGCCACTGGCGTTGAAGTCGCTGGACTAGGACTGCTGAAATACACCATTTCTGCCAAGAAGGAGGTCATCCTCTCAGCCGGTGCCATACATACGCCACAGTTACTCATGTTATCTGGTATCGGCCCTGCGAATCATCTTGCCGAACATGGTATCGACGTACTGGTGGATCGCCCCGGCGTAGGTCAGAACATGACGGATCATGCCCTTTTTGGACCTACGTACGAGGTGACATTTGACACTCTGAACAGGGTCATTGGAGACCCAATCGCCCTTGCAGCAGCTATAGCCGAATACACGCTGAAGCAAACCGGGCCATTAACGACAAATGTGGCTGAGTTCCTGGCATGGGAGCGCATGCCCGAGAGCGCCAATCTGAGCCAGTCAACATGGGAAGAGCTGCTTCGTTTCCCAGAAGACTGGCCGCATATCGAGTATTTCCCAGCGGCAGGCCACATCGGAGCCTTCAATATCCCATTCCTCGACCAGCCAAAAGACGGAAAGATGTATGCGTCTATTCTTGCCGCATTAGCCGCTCCGCTGTCTCGAGGCAATATTTCACTTGCCAGTGCTTCTCCTGCGGTCAGTCCGTTGGTCAACCCCAACTGGCTAACCCACCCAGGCGACGTCGAGGTTGCGGTCGCCTTGTACAAGCGCGCACGCGAAATCTTCAACACGGAGGCGATCCGAAGCATCCGCGCGAGTGACGCCGAGTACTGGCCTGGCTTGGACGTGCATACAGATGAGCAAATTCTGAGCCATATTCGAACGAGCGTAATGGCAGTTATGCACGCATCGTGTACTGCGCGGATGGGACGCAGTGATGACCCAACTGCTGTGACAGACAAGCAAGCGAAAGTGATTGGAGTCCAGGGCCTTAGGGTTGTGGATGCTAGCTCGCTCGCGTTGCTGCCCCCAGGGCATCCTCAGGCGTTGATCTACGCTTTTGCAGAGAAGATCGCGGACGAGATGATTAAGGGAAATTGAGTAGTGCAAACAATTGAATGGAAGAACCATCAGCTCCCGCACTCCTGTTTATTACTTCATTAGAGACTACTGCAAGATTAATTCACTAATATAGTCCCAGGGTTTCTCCGAGAACACTTCGGAATATCCCCTTCGGGTCGAATTCCTCCCTTACAACCTTGAATCGCTTGAGATGCCCTGAATCAATCTTCTTGTTTACCATGGTCAGATTGAAAACTTCTCTCGTGTTCTTAGTCCAGTGTGGGCGGCATGGAAATTTTTCGATCAGGCTTTGAGCCAACTTGTCATAAAATGGCTCGTTGAACCTCTTGCCGTCACCCCAGCTAGGCTTGAAGGTTGGGAAGTCGAACATCATGGCGCCTTTTTCCCAGTCTGCGCCGTCTTCGGTGCCGGTGGTGACTTGTCCAAGCAAGTCGTTGTATGCCTTGCCGAACTTGATGTTGATACCAGAGCGATATGTGGATGTCATGACAATTCCTCGCTTGAGCTCGTTATCAAATGCCTCTCGCACATGCTTGAGTACGTCATTTGCAATTGTAACAGGGAACGCGAGCTCAAGGGTCAAACCACGGAGTCCAAGGTCCCATTGTGTTCCGTAACCAGGGTAGAGGCCGCCAATCAACACGTCGTAGTTCCACCCGTACACCGGCCAGGTCAGAATGGCTTTGTCTGTCTTCTTTTCACGGAAGTTAGGTGGTGACCATAACCCAAAGAACAATGTTTCAGCCGCCATGTTAGACGTAGGCAGGATCTTGCCTTCTGAATGTTAGTAAATATAAAACATTGATTTTACCCAACACTCACCAGAGTTCAGCAGACCGGCTGCAAAATCCGCTTCAGTCTTTGTAACACTGAAGGTTGACTGAAATCCTTCTTGATCGGAAAAGCCATCGGGGATTGGATCATAATAGCGGTGGTGAAACTTGCGCAAATAGGGCCACCACCAGAAGTTTGCAGTCGCGTACGGCGCAATCATCCCATAGATATCTCCGTTGAGGACTTTGTCTTCAGAGAGACTAGGAGATTGGTCAATCACGCATAGAAATAATCCAAATGCTCAAAAGAGTACTTACATGTCCTGCTTAGCGTAAACCTTGAAGTCAGGATAGATCTTGAACTTGACTTTGGCAATGACTCCGAGTAGACCCAGTGAGGTGGACGCAGCAAGCCACTCATCATTATCGGACCGCTTGATTACACGAAGCTCACCGCTTCCGTCAATGATGTGGAGCTCCATCGCACCTGCGGCCACCATACTCTCCTCGCGGAGGCTGCTCCGATGCGCACCCATTGCAATACTGCCGGCCAATGTGATGTTCCAGTTGACCAGTGTATAACCCATGCTTGCGTTGTTGAGATGCAGATACTCAGCAAGCTGAAAAAAGGTAACGCCTGCCTCGATCATCACGGAACCATCTTTCGCCCCGGCTGGAAGGTCGAATTCAGTGATGCGGTTGAGCTGCTCGGTCCGGACGATCACAGTGGAGGGATTGTCAGAACACATGGTGTCGTACCACATGTGGCCTTTACCTGACGCTCTGACAGGCGTGCCATTGCTTGCAGCTGTACGGACAATATCAATGGTCTCCTCTACTGTTTTGGGTTCGTAGACTTTTGCGACATCGCGACACGCAGGGAAACCTGGGCCATCGAAGGTGTTGAATGGTTCGGAAAAGACAACGGATGGTAGTATCGAGGCCAGGAGAGCAAACCTAGCGAGAGGCATGATTCTGTGGGAGAGAGACTCCCTGTAATTTCTCTTGCTTCACTGGACTCGACTGGCTGTAAGACAATTTTAAAAGTTTGTCTACTGAGCGACATATATCAGGTATTTGTAGCATCGATAACACGCTGAACTCTATCTCTTCATTCATGTGATGTTAGGAGCGGCTTGCCATTGCCGATGGGAGCTTCCTCTTTGACAATGCCATAACCTGATTGAAAAGGGCCGAACCATATCAAATGGGTTTTATGAATCTGGGGAAGAAAATGCAGCTATGATAGGCATGCGAGCCGAAATATTGTCGGAGAAAAGCACGTTTTGGAATACCAAGCACTATCCGCTGCGGGGTAGGCGTATTGGTACTCTTGGCACGGAGCTTGGCTTCAAAAATTCAAGACTGCCTTGTACCAAAAGCATCACGCGCGGCTAAAGAAACAAGCTTGCGAAGAAATCCAAGTACACAGCGATATAAGATAGCTCATTCAGATTAGTGGAGTTCAAACTCATAAGAAAAGCTTCCGCATGCAGCATTACAATGTAATGATTGGTGGGCGGCCAATTGCTGTAGGGCGTGGCATCGGATGAAGGTAAGATTGATGGGCGAATACAAAGCGCACATGCGGTGTACCACCATCCATATACGTCTATAGTCCCTCTATTTGGAACTCAAAGAGCCGGTCTCCCTTGCCCTCTTCAATTGGCTTCGCATCAACATCATAGAGCGTCCTCTCCATATATGTCACCTTTCCTTGACGATCGCATAGCACGACTATGTTCTTCTGCGTACCATAGCACCCGCTTGTGGCATCTGCGGCCTTGTTCTTGACGACATCGCCAATCTCATGTGCAGGCATCTTGTGCTCGTCTAGATGATCCCTTCCGATGGCTGGAATAAAGATGCTGTGGCGGAGCTGATTGAGATACATGTCCCACTCTTCGTTCTCTTTTTGCCGGGGCATTGTGTCGATTTTCAGGATAGCCAACAGACGGGCAATGAGTTGGTCGCGGGTCTCGTTTGCAGCCACAGATTCGGCAATTGCCTTCTTGGTCCAGGCTTCGCCGTTTGTGACTTTTGGCCAGGAACGGTCGCTGTATGCTGCGTTGCTGAGAGCGCGTGTCTCGTCGGGTTTTTGCAGTAGATGAACCACGCCCTGGACGTCTGGAGTCCGGTTGCTCACGATGGCTAGGCCCTTTCCTTCTCCTTTGATCACATCCTGCATGAAACCGTAACACAGCGAGAAGCCACCTACGCCTTCAACGCCATCTTCTTCAATCATTCTCCTGGCAAACTCCTCGGTGCTCTCTTGTTTGGCGGGGTCAGATTTCAGCCAGGCATTTGGAATCAAGCCTCTGCTACGTGCACCCTCGACAATGGTCTGGTCTTCTTCCCGATAGTTGGTCAGCACGGCGATACGGCCTTGGCGGGTGACTCCGAGCCAGGTACCATGTACCGGACGGTGGAGATCGTAGCCACCTAGAACTTGTGAGTCTGGTGAAGGCCACCATGTTGCTTCTGCGGTTGGGCGATGGAGATATTCCTGCCAAGGGATTAGCCTTGCGCAAGTTGGAGTCGGTCAGACAAGACAAACATCTCGATTGTTGAGAAGTATGAAGGGATAGTCCGGGTGGGCCGTCGTGAGTATGGCAATGCACATTGTGAAGTAGAATACCGGCGGTTCACTAGGGAAAGCGGGAAAGACTAAAGTAACTGGCGTCTTGTAGTCGTGTTCTGTGGCGTTGATGGATTCGGAAAGAGACGGGATGAACTAGCAGCGTTACTTAATCCAAAGCAGGCGGTGAGAGTGACTGCCAGCAAGAGACTTCAACGCCCGTTGATATACGTGGTTCCAACAGTCGACCGTGTGGAGTGAGGTGGGATGATACATGCCTGGATGGAGTAGGCTACATGAGGCGGTGCACCGCGTGCTTGTGACGATGAAAATGTACGACTCCGCGCTGACGTGCCGAGGGAGCGACAGAATGAATCCTCTTCCTTGTTTTCTTTTCTGTGTCTCTGTCCCCGCATACGGCTCCTCACGTAATCTGTTTCTACGCGAGCACCTGAAAGCTGGCGTGAGTAGTCAGGCTCTGGTCACGCCGTCTACACTGTTCCTGCAGCGGAGTAACCCCACGGAAGTGTCCCAAAACGATCAGTCACGTGCGCTTGCCGCTAGCCGCAGACCCCTGTCGCCGCCCCAGCTTGGATCCCTGCCGACAACAATGACGCCGGCTGCGCCTTCCTCGACATGTCCAATCCTTCCACTCCACTTTTCACACTCCCACGGTAGCAGAGCAGCGGAGCTCTCGAGAAAAGACACCTAGAACCGCCTCCCATCACCGCAAGAAGAGGCGCCATGGCAGCCAACTTCGCCCCGTACCAAGACATCCCCGAGTCGTCGCGTGCCCTGTCTCCACCACTCCGCTCGCCCCGAACATCCGTCGACCGCTCCCGCTCCATCGCCTCCCCGCCTATACGTCCCTACGACCACCAAGACTACTTCCAAGGCCAATCGCCCATATCTCCCCCTGGCGAACCAGAAACAGAGCGCATAGCATGGGACCAGCCCTCGCGCAACACGGGCTTCGGCCGCTCCCGCGAAGACATCGACATGTTCACCACATCGCTGGGCTGGCGCCTCGACTACGAAGCTTGTCTGGCATATCTGTTGCTCCCGCCCGCAGGCGGGGTCCTGCTGCTAATGTTTGAGCACCAGAGCGACTATGTGCGCTTCCATGCGTGGCAGAGCAGCCTGTTGTTTGCGTTCATCTTTGTCGTGCACGTGATATTTAGCTGGTCCAGCTTCATATCGTGGGTCATGCTTGTGGGGGACCTGGGGCTGATTGGCTGGCTGACTTGGAGGGCGTATCTTGACGGTAAGTTCGAGTCTTTCTCAGTATTCTGTATCCTTGTACTGATATTTACAACAGCGGCGACGCTCGACCGATGCGAGGTTCCTTTCTTCGGAGCACTGGCGAGCTCTATCCTCGACGACGAATAATGAAGTAACGCTGAGATATGGATGTTCATGCTGAAATGATCTGGGTTTTGCAATAAAGCAAGGTGTTGGTGGAGCATTCTATGGCGTTGGGAATTCGTCAATCATCTTTGCGTGGCAGAAGACTGCAAGCGCGTCCTCCTTTACTTAGAGGGGCTCTCTAATACACCTTTCCACCTGCACAAACTAAAGCAGCTAACCATTGCTATCCGAACCTCTCTTTTGCAATCTGCTTCAAAAACTCCATAGTCTTGCTCTCCTTCTCTCTCCTTTCAGCTAGTCTTTCATTCCTCTCTGCCTCCCTCGCCCGCGCAATCTCCTCGCGCCGTATCTCCCTCTCATTCTTCTGCCGCTCCTGCTCCCGTTTCTTTTTCTTGTAGTTGTCAATGCCGTCATCGCCCATGAGATCCGACTCTGCTACTTCCACGTCCCCAGATTCTTTGGCATCGCGGAACGACTGCAGCGCCGACGTCGTCTCACGCTTCTTTTCTAGTTGGCGCTCACGGCTGCCAGGGTCTGCGCGCGGCACGAGTTCCTCCAGCCGCTCTTTCTGCGCTTTGCGGTCGGCCTTGCGCGAATACCGCAGGTCGTCCATGTACTCGGACTGCCCTCGAGCTCGGTCTTCATCCCGCAGCTCGTTGCGGTACGCCAGATCATCGAGTTTGGGTATGGTTGGCCCGTGGCCAGAGTGTCGCGCCAGGTTCTTCGGCAGCGCTGGACCGAAATCGTCATCGCTATCGTCCTCTTCCCCTTGTCTAGACGCATAGCTAGGTGACTCTCGTTTGGCTGGGGCTTGGGCAGAGGATGCACGGTACGATTGTACTGTTTCTTGCGCTGTCTTGAGCATTGATGGGTCGTACCAGCTTCGTGCTAAGTCTCCACGATTCCTGTAACGTCAGATTGATATCCTGGTATTCTTTGTTCGGGAAGGTTCACGCGTACCATCTACTGACGAAGCTTTTCCATCGTCCCTTCGCTTCTCGTTCATCTAGATCGTCGAGTTGTATCTGCTTTTGAATATCCAGGTACGACTGGAAAAGTGGCCGATACTCGTCACACTGGCGCTTGGATAGTTGTTTCGCTTTGTATGGTAGCTCTACGGGTTCCCGTGCAGGTGAGCGCGACCGCGTTCGCGTTCGCTTATGGCGGTGTCTGTCATCATCGCGGCGAGGAGAGCGGGAGCGGGAGCGGCGCGAGCGATGATGGCGCTTGTGATTGCGCGCCTCGTGTGCTGAAGATTCAGCGCGGGATGGCAATTGTGCTCTCGATTCCTCAGGTGTCCAGCTACGGCGCGGCATGGTTGAGGTTGCGGGATGAGCGGAGCGCGAATGAGATGAAGTTCGCACGCCACGGCGGGCCGTTCCGCCTCATGCAGCCACTCACCCTGCTGACAGAAATACCACTACTCCGCGCCACTAAAATCATGAAAATCTACAAAGTTGAAGTCTGTGGATCTCCTCCACTACGTGATTTTCTTTTTCTTTCCTTTTAGTAAAGCTCACTGTATTTGTCTCAGAGTAACTACAAGTGTGGAGGCTTGCGAGTACGTGATGACTGGCATATGTGCTCTGCACGCTGTCTAGCTAGAATACGCTAAAGGCAAACAATCCCCATAATACCCATCATGAAATCAGGTACCAGTCTGATCGGTGCCATAGAAGCACACGTTTTTCCCGAAACATTTTCTTGTGCCAAACGCCGAAGTGAACTCGTCATAATGCTTGTGGCTGTCCATGCCCTAGTTAGTGTTAGCAATGTTACTGCTCACGATACAATCCTCCACTTACGAGTTTCCAGGTCACTCAAGCGATAATATGATAGCAGAAGGCCAGATTTCGGTTTCACTACACTGGCGGCGATGCGGTGCTCTCTAATGCACTAATAAGTATGAACAAGACGATAGTCTGTTATATACCTACATTCAGAGCCAAACCACCGATTCTTCATCACAAAACTGAAAATTTGTTGTACCCTGAACTTCACCATCAAGTCATTGATGTATTTGAAGCAGAAAACCCGAATCTCATGTTTATGATTGTAGTATTGAATTTGACATTATGGTCTGTTTGGCAGGCATTCAGACCGTAACAAAGACTGGAAATATCTAGTGGAGACCGTCCCGCCTCACCATAGGATTCTAGCCTGTGGAATTGAAGGATTTCCCCAAAGGAACGGTTTCGAACACGTGAGCTAGGTACAGGTCATTTGTAGAGACTTGGCGCTTATCTTGTGGGATCATGATTATCCAGATTCAGAGTGATCCGGCTGCGATGTGTCACGCTAGCAGGGGATGCATCCGCTCGACCTCTACACTATTTCAGAACCTTCTTTGGTTAGCATAGGCTTCGGGCCGAGCGGTTCTACCGTGAGAAGCTCATCGACGTGTGTTGTGTTCTACACTCGAATTGCTTAATCTTCATGTTAGTTGGGAATGGAATATCGCTCAACAAGGCCATCTTCTAATCCCATTTGGAACTTTCTTGAAAGTTCCTCAAGCAAATGCACAAAAGAGGAAATTCTGCTATCCCTGAGATATTCACTACTGTAGATTGGAGTAGTTGACAGAGATGCATGCTACAAGTAACATACACGCCCCCAAAACACATTTCTACATGCTACCTCAGCCTATTTGGTGCATCCACTGCATCCGCACTCGCCGCAACCCCCAATGCTGCAAGCCTGGCTACGATTGCAGTCTCCAGATGAACCGCACGAAATCCACTGGCCACTACCCCCGTTATGAGCAGTCCAGCACCAGTTACCAGCACCACATTCCTTCCAGCACCAACCATTGGAAGAGCAGCCATAGCTGTTTGCTGCCTGGCATTCACGCTTGACGAGATTTCCGCTGCGGAGGCTACGTGGGTTGAGAGTGTTGGTGCCCATGAGCTGGACGTCAGAGCGTTCGACGTCGGCATGGCTTGGGCGATTTGCTGAGAGATCGAGCACAGCCTCACCTTCAACGGGGGCATTGCGCATTGCCGTGGCTCCGAGTGCAAGGAGGAATGGGGCGAAGGTGACGAACTTCATTTTGACTAAGGTCGTATTAGAAGACGAAGATGGTTGTATGTAGATAAGGTGGTAGGACTTGCTTGAACTTGTTCGAGAAAACCTCTTTCAAAGTTTTGTTTGCGTGTGAATATCGAGGAGCACAGCCGAATGATTGTTAGCTATAGACCGATAGTTGCTATCTGGATGCTTCTCGAATTCAGGGAGAATCGCGTGCGTTTTATACATGACACCAGGCTTCACTATCTATTCAGTCCCGCGGAGAGTCTTCTCGATGTACAATCTTGGCAGGATACTATGTACTAACTTCCTTGGGTAGTTCCTGCGATATTTCGCTCTAAAGAGTGAATGTGAACGTGACTATACTCAGGATTTGGCACGCCTAAGGAAGAAATAAATTAGATCACTGTGTTACTCCCCGAGCGACGAATGAAAGACTGACTCTCTTGTTCCAAGACGTGGATCTCATATTCTTGGTGTTGGACCGCAGTAGCACTGACTGCGCATCCAAGACCTTACTCACGCCAGATGTACGTACAAATCTCCTATCGGGTTTTAGCGCCGTAAGCGGCATCCCCTGCAACTGGTTGCCAACAGTCCGCCTTGCAGATGGTCGCCTAACGACCGTAGTAAAGTTTGCATCAAAGTAAAGCGAGTAGACAACCTGTCGCACCTTTTACCCGGTGACAACTAGGCGCCCTAGTTGACTAGTCAAGGCGCCGCTAGTCAAGTCATTTCCACTAATATCATGGTTTGCGGTGGAGTTTTAGCTCCAATGACCAGATTGTAGCAAGCATTAAACAGCTTAGAATAAGCATAGTAAAGTTCCATTCATCACAATTGATACCATGAATGAAGTGTTCATTGAGTTACGATCATTTTATTAGTATCTCCTGCTAAAATACGGTCCCTAGATTATATGCATGGAGTAAGATGTGCCACTGTCGACCATCCCTAATTAGTTCTCGCTTCGCAGAGAGACAGGCAGACTCGGGTGACTTGGCGCAGCTGGGTCCTGATTCAGTGTTTCGAGACCATAGTTGATCGCCGCGGCAATCTCCTCATTGTTCTTCTCCAGGAACAAAAAGTGCCCATTGCCGTGGATACCAATCTCGCCAAGCTTGATCCATTGGTAGTTGGTGAGACCCATCTGCTCAAAGTACTCGACGAAGCAGTGGTCGTATGTGATGTGCTGGCTGGCGTCCCCTGTGATCATTATATACGGCACTTTACCGACCTGAGTGAGCTTGTGAATAGTGCCAGTCTGGAGAATGCAAGAACGCTTCCCCGGTTCGTCTTCTCCCACCTCAGCCGTGGCAATAGCCGAGCAGTTCGTAACTGGCGGATCGTATTGCAGTGGCGTGTATGTGAGACCACAAGGCCGAGAAGCGGTACGACCGAGCCCAGTCGCGTTGGCATTTCCCACTAGGGAGGTGAATGGGAGGTTGCCAGGCTCAATGTTGATGTTGGCGCGCACTAGATCAGGGCATGCGTCGGACCAGATGGCTGTATAGGTGCAACCTGCTGAATGGCACACAGTGTATGACTGGCCGACGAGGCTGAGAAGCTGGCATCCCGACGTGCGCATAGTATTCTCCACGTTCACATTGGATGATGAAATGGGAACATTTGCGGCAGTAAAGGCATCAAAAATAGCATCACCGCGGGATCCGTTGCCAGGCCATTGTGTATGCAGGCTTGCTTGTGGGTACTGATCAAAGTTTTCCATGGCGGTGAAACCCTGCTCGTTGATTATGTCGGTGGAAGCTATGCGTAGAGGGTATTTTGAAAGGAGTTGCTGGCCACTTCTTCCATTTGCAGCAATATCCACAATGTACACTTGATAACCTTGTTCAATGTAGTACGAGGCCCACCCTCTGCGATTGTCGGGCGTATTCAGCCATTCGGCGCCTGTGTTGATACCCGCCGATACAAAAACCATAGGGTAAGGCTTGCTGACCTTTTTGGCGGGGGTCAGCTTCTCCACATAGAGTTGGTCGCTCCATATTTGCTGGCCTGGGATGCCGGAGTCGACATAGCCACCGCCGATGTAGAAGAAGTCTCGTTGGTACGCAGATTCTTGGCTGCTGCATTTCGGGCTGATGCCTTTGACACCAGCGCAGTCGTCTGTTGTTGGAGAAGATGTTCGGGGATCAGATTTTGGAGGAGTGAGGGTCCCAATGTTGTTGCCACTCTGTGCTGAAATCAGGACGGGCAATGCCCCCAACAGCATACCCGAGAGAAGGGCACATGAGTACATGGTGAAGCGAACACGAGTATGGTTGAAATGAATAGTCCACCAGTAGCAACAAAATAGTGAAGTCGGCTCCTGGTAAAATGGCGGATGAAATGTGAGTGGAAAAAGCTTGGGCAGGAAGTCTCCGTTTTCGCATCCTCCGCAAATCCTTCTGTACCTGGTAGGTGCGTAATATGTACCTGATGCTGGAAGGGGTTGCACGCCTTACTCGGCACCCTGCATCCGTTTCCCGCTTGGCAGATGCACTCTCATTCCAACACGTTGCGCCATTGGCTCTGTTCATTCAGGCGGGAGGTAGGATTAGCCCAGGGTTGGTCCCGCAATTCCTTGAGAACGCTATTGGTCCGAGACCATGGAGTTTGAAGAGAAGCGGACATCGCTTACTATAAACGGCCTAGTGGAGTGGCTCTCTGTACGCTACCTTCCTAATCATCTGGTTCCTGGGTACTCTGATGTCTCCTCAAGCGCAACCGAGTACAGTCTGAAGTGTTGGCACGGATGCACGGATCTATCCTTTCCTGCACAGTGAAGATCCTGCGTTCGTATTGTGCGGGGTGAGACTACTGTAGGGTGAGGGGACGTAAGAGAAGAAATGGATGAGTTCCGTAACGGCCAACACGGCGTCCCATCAATATAGTGAAGTGATCTCAAAGGAAAGCTGCTGAGCAAGGATCTCCACAGCCCCATGTAACGTTCCAGGAATGGAGACACCAGCCATCAGCTTGCGCGGCTACGAAGAAGCTGGTTCTCATAGTGGTGCTGCTGCTCCATCACCCCTACCATCGCTCGCAGCACAGTAGACCTTCTGACCAGTGACAGGATCATGGCTTACACTAACAATCTGGCCGCGCCCAAACATTGACCTTGCAAAACCTGTTACTATCTTAGTGCAGTGACCCATCTTCTGTAACTCTTGGGCGACGTCCTCGCCGATGCCTTCCTCCAAAAAGACTGCTTGCGCCGTGTGTTGCCCTGTTTCCAGTTGTTTTCCAGGCAGGGCAACGCTTACACATATCCTGGGAACATCCAACGCTTCCTGGGGATTGAAACCAAACTTTAGCATGTTCAATAACACCTGAACGTGACCTTGAGGTTGCATAGCACCTCCCATGACTCCAAAGACTGTATGTAAGGTTCCATCGGCGTTCGTCAACATAGCTGGAATTATAGTATGATATGGTCTTTTGCGAGGTGCATATGCATTAGGGTGTGTGTGGTTAAGGCGAAACCCTGTGCCTCTATTTTGCAAAGCGAACCCGGTTCCCGATGGTATAATGCAACTGCCAAATTTGTCACACACTGAGTTGATGAACGAACATGCGTTGCCTTCTTCATCAACAACAGCAAGATATACAGTGTCGCTAACGTTATATGCTGGAGAACCATGCTTCAGATCGATCGCAGCTTTGTTTGGGTTAAATAGTTTGGCTCGCTGGGAAAGGTATTCTTCCGTGAGAAGTTTGCTGAAGTCGATGTCCGAAAACTCAGGATCGGATATGTACCATACTGCATCGGCGAACGCAATGCGGAGGCATTCGATGATTATGTGCAAGTAGCTAGTTTACATCAGCCTGCTCGATTTGGGGGAAACTTCACAAACCTGGCAGAATTATGATTCTGTTGTGCAATGGGTACAATTTGACCGGCCTTCTCCAGCTCTCGAATCACACCTAAAGCTATGAGTGCAACGACTCCTTGGCTGTTCGGGGCATATTCCCACAAGTCCACCTTAATCGGAGGGCTTTTTCGCTCGTCTAGAAGCCGGATGAAGAGGGGTGTCAATGATCCACCAGCCTCGCTTAAATGGTATTGCATGTCCTCTGAGGTATGATATCCACCTTCACCTTGCAATGCACTGATGATAGTCTCGCCAATTCTGCCTTTATAGAATCCTTCGGCTCCCTTCTCAGCCAGCTGGCGAAAAGTCTTAGCAAGAGTAGGGTTCTTGAACAACTCTCCCTCGCGAGGCGCCCTATAACCATTCGGGCTTTTGGGATCCTTCTTGAGAGCTTCCCAGCCGTTAGGTGAGCGAGTCAAGAGGGTTTGCTCTGTTGCAGCCCACTAAACACAGTCAAATGTAATTAGAGGACTGCCCAAAAAGCCAAATATTCGAAACGTACAAAATGTGCAGCGATCTTGCTGATGGGAACGCCATCTTCAGCCATCTTTATGGCAGGCTCCAGAACCTGATATAAGGTTAGGCGCCCTGAGCCAAAGCGTTGTACTGTATCAACCCAGCCTTTGGCAGCACCCGGAACCGTTATTGCATGTACAGATTGGGGTGGAATTTGGCCAGTTTCTGGATCTGTCACCCCAAGCTTCCTGATCAGGTCCTCGAGAGTTGCGCCGGCTGGGGATCTACCAGAGCCGTTGAGCGCATGGACTTTGGCCGTGCGAGCTTCGTAATAGAGGCAGAACATGTCGCCGCCAATGCCTGTCATGGCTGGATCCACAAGATTGAGCACTGCCGCTGCCGCGACAGCAGCATCCTAAGCATGCGGCATTAGTACGCATGTGGTTGACTGAAGGTTGCTCGTGCCTTACAGCAGCATTGCCTCCAGAACGTAAGATACCAAGACCTGCCTCGGTTGCCAATGGTGAGGTTGTGCTAACAATGCCCTTTGTGCCATAAACCACGCTTCTTGTTCGGACAGAGAATGCGCTGAAATCTTTGTCTCGAGGAGCTTTTGTGCGTGGAGTTTCCACCGCCATTGTTGGTGTAGGAGGGCGGCTTGAGGTGGCGCGCGGAGATGCAGACGCTGCCCTCACCTTGAGGGACTTTGACTGTGTGAGACCCATCGCGATAGATATCAGTATGATGGTACTGTAGTAGAGAAGGTAACAGTCGTGTATAATATCGCAATTGCTGCAGTCGTTGCGTCAACAACCTCAGCCATTACGTGCTTTGCCTACCATATGCATGCATGCCTCCGTGTTGTTTACCAGGGATTTTGAGCAGCTGCACTTTAATCACTTAGTCAGCGAACCTCGAGTTGTTTAAATAGTATTCGCGCGGTTTTGAAACACTAGGCATATGTGCTACATGTAATGCAGATGACAATGCACGTGCATGCTGACTGCTTGCTGCTGTGGGGTAGTACTTAGGAGGTACCTGCCCACCCACCTACCCAAACCACTTCATCATCCATCCGTCACCTACCAGCCTCACAGCTCAACCTCATCATTCTACAAGACCATGACAGTCATCATCATGAGGAGCGCGCTCAGTTGCTCACTCCCTACATGATCAAATTTTTGCGAAAGCCTTATCACGTGTTGAATATGTGTCTAGGCAGCAACGCATCTCAGCCAGCAACACGTATCTCAGCTGAGCTGTTCGATTCCTCACCAAGCCGTTAGAGCTCACCGGTCCGAAGCCACCGTACGCACGATGGAGCCAATCGATCGCCGCCACGTCTTTGTAAGCATTGTGAAGATGCAGAGAGCAGTAAACTTGAAGACGCATTATACGAGACCCTTCGCCGATGATAGAGATGGGCAAACTTGAGAGCGCTGCTTTACTTTTGAATGAGCTGCGTGATCCAAGTATCTTTAAAGTCAAACATCTACAACACTTCAGGAGCTACAAAAGTCGGGGTCAACAGTGAACGAACGATGCGCTCAAGAGCGTTTCAGTAGGAACAGACACTACATGTGTTGTATGCTTTGGGGCGTTCGCAAGGTCTTCACTATGCACCCAATGGGCATACAAGAAAATGAGATCTACGGTAGTCATATGAGAGTAGCGGAGTGAGGCGGGGCGTCCTTGGCTGTTGTATGTCTGGCCCTGCCTGGACCTGCCTGTGTAATGTAAAAGGAAAGGCTGAGGAAGTGGAGCAAGATAAATGTCCTCGTCTATTAGATCTTGCCTGGGCCCCACTCCTATCCATATTCCAGTTTGAAGCGCTATAAACTATCCACCAACATGGTATCGTCTAGCGTGAGAATGTGTAGCTACTGCAGCATGCTTGTTCCACTAGACCCACTCGACCTAAGCGACCCTCCGCATCACACCACGATCCGCGCTCTACGGAGGTCAAGTAGGTCGTGCGGTATCTGTCGATACATCCTCCACAACCTCAACATACCAGCAGATGCCGGTTCAGGCACACCCGCATTGGCCAGGCTAGAAAGCGGTGTTTTCGATGGCGTGGCTGTCGAATGCAGTGTTACAAGAAGGCATGCATTGAAAGACGGTCTAGCTTCCGCGGAATTCGCATTCGTGACTAAGATCGATTCACATTCATACTCGACATGTATCGTCATAAGTACATGCGAGACGTCTTGTAAGTCAGGATGCACACCTTGAGTGACCGCGCTGACGTGACTTGGTTAGCCCCAGCAGCAGACCGCGCTATATGGAAGGAACATGCCCCGAATATGGTTCACAGCCGTCTTGCGTTGGTCGCTGCATGGCTCCAGGATTGTGCAACCCAGCATGAGAGTTGCCGACCTACATCTGGGCAACTCCCCAAGCGACTCATTAGCATCGATCGCATGGGACAAGAGCTGGTTACAAAGCTGGTCAGAACTGAACATTTGAGCTCAAGGAGCCTTCAATACACAACACTGAGTCACTGTTGGGGAAAGACACATGTTATCAAGACAACAAGGGAGACGGAGCCACTATTTATGAAGGAGATACCTTTTGCAGAGTTACCGCATACGTTTCAGGACGCTGTCAAAGTCAGCTGGAGTGTGGGCATACCGTTTATATGGATAGATTCATTATGCATACAACAAGGAGATAACGAAGAATGGCAAGTAGAGTCCGCGAAGATGGCAGACATCTTTCAGGGAAGTGCCTTGACGATAGCTGCTACAGACTCCCCGAGCTCACATGGTGGCTGTTTCCTAACGCTGGAACCACCTGCTGAGTTGTCGAATTTGACGGCAAATCTGTGTCAAGCACCAGCTAAATTCCTCACGCGCCACCGCGACAGCGGAAAAGAGTTACAGGTTCGCCTACAGGCTACAAGTGTCCTTTTGCGTGTCAACAAATCTGCTTTGAATGCTCGTGGTTGGGTGCTGCAAGAAATGGTGCTCTCATGCCGATTGCTACATTGCACCCGCCAGGAGCTGTATTGGAAGTGCAGATGCCGCTGCGAGACAGAACTCGGAATGCCCTACGAAGCGACATCAAAGTCTCATAAGTTACCCAGGCTGCGGCGAGATAGCCTTCACAAGGCAAGCGAGACCTGGCACCAGTGGATCCGCAACTATACACCCCGCGTGTTTTCGATCTACGACGACCGACTTCCTGCTGTCGCAGGCATAACAAGATTTTACCAAGACGTTACGGGCGACTACCCCATGCTTGGCCTATGGAGAAACTCCTTGTGTCAGGACCTGGAGTGGCGTGTTGTTCCAGGTACCAATATCGCTTCGGCATCTTCGTCGACCGCCTTTGCCGAGCTTCCAAGTTGGTCATGGTTCTCTTGCCCGTACCACATCGAGTTTGGCTTTGGCGCAGAATATCACATGGATACCGGTCACACCACTCTCCATCTGCAATTAATCGATTTCGATTTACAGTGGACATCTGAGCAGCTGACATCGGCCGTCGCATATACAAGGCTTATCGTAAAAGGGCCTACAATAGATGTCGACTTCAGCTCAGCTGACAGCAATTGCGATCCTCTCACAGATGCAGTTGTTTTGAAGACAACATCATTCACTCAACATACTGTAGGACCATGTTCTCAAAGCCCCGTTGTGTACGCCTATTTTGACCAGGCATCCCACAAGGATACTTTTCGAGCTACTTGTTTGCTCCTAAGAAGCACCGAGACTAGCAAATTACGCAGAGAGGTGTTCCTATTTCTACATCCTGCCCACGACGGTCAAAATTGTTCTTCCATCTATCGTCGCATCGGTCTTGGTTTGGTATCCACGATACTGGCGGATACACCAACTTTCAACAATGCTGAATCCCGGGTAATTCAGCTAGTGTGAAAAGATGTCTCACCATCTAGCCATTATCGGCTGTCAAGCATATCTAGTCCGGGACACATTTCTCTAACCGAAGAATTGTAGCTGCTTATTATTGAAGACAGCCATACTATATAAGCAGCTTCTCTACCCTAGGCGGACATTGCTATGACTATTATTGCAAGATGTGTGATTCGGCGTCAGAGATCGATAGGTAATTCGTAATTCACTATTTGATTGAAAATTGAGCTAAGTTTTCAATATTCCAGTTTCTTTCAGCTACAAAGATCCCTTTGTAGGCTATACAGAAGTCTTAATATATGTTATAGCATAATATGGGATTAATTTCAAGAATACCAAGAGGCTAACCGTAATGAGATAGTCGAACAGTGACCGTTAGTAGTAAGTAGTGAGAAGAAGGTACCCACCTACTTCAAAAAGAAATCCTAATATATGTGGACAGTCTAGTCACGTGCTGCTACGCCACAACATGTACAGGAGTAGAGGCGAAATGTGATAAATATGACATAAGACCAGTCTGCAAGTAAGTTAGATATGAATTGAAATCGGAGCTCAAAGTTTTGCTATGTTACTAGCACACTGATCAGTCCCGTGAAAATTGTATTCGACTAGTGGCTTATTCTAGTCTACAATGCCAGCCAACTTGTTAATCCACTGAAGAATATCCTGTATCTGACTTAGAAAAGGAGAATGAGAAGCGTTGACAGAAAACTCCTTCACAGGAATACCGAGTTTCTGAACTCTTTCTACTAAGATCCTCTGGGTATCTGGTTTAATAGCATTGTTTTGTAGAGCATGCATGTATGATACATCGATATTTCTCCATGCTTCACCAGATACCTTCTCTGTCTGTGCATCTAGTGAGAATGGAGTCAGTAGGCTGACCCAGTAGTCCTGTGCTGATTGCGGAAGGTCGTGATAGAACAAAGGTGCAGGATCCTTAAGGTAAGAAACTGATTTCGTCTGCATCTGTTGGTTAGAATGCCACCGAGCACCATACATGGATGAATCAACTTACATAATGAGACTCAGGCGCTGCACCGCCAATTGCTGTGTTGAAAAGTGTTCCTCCTAGCACAGAAAGCATGGCAGCCATGTAGGCCAGCCATTTGACACCGCCTTTCTGACCTGCTGCTGCTCGATCTTTAAACACCTAGACCAGCCATTGCATCTGTGCCTAGGGAGTCACCAAAAGAGTGTATAAGCACAATAATCTCTTTGCCTTGAGTTGCCAAGCTCTCTACAATCTCGATAAGCATCTTCTTATCTCCCCGGTAACTACCACTTCGTGCATAAAGATTGTTCACACCGAGACGTGGTACAATTACATTGTAACCATATGCTTCAAGGACTGCTTGTAGAGAACTAAAATGAACTGGCACATGGCTAGCACCACAAACGATCAAAATATTTAGCTGGAGTGCTGGCCTTGTCATTGCTAGTCTTTGGGCTGTTATGGCAGCTATGTTTCAATTTGAAAGCTTAGATGATAATTCAATAGAAGGAAATTCGAAAAGAACGTGGATTATTTCA
The DNA here is from genome assembly GCA_005212705.1 of Curvularia lunata. Classification (NCBI taxonomy): domain Eukaryota; kingdom Fungi; phylum Ascomycota; class Dothideomycetes; order Pleosporales; family Pleosporaceae; genus Curvularia; species Curvularia lunata. Next base: position 224,663 of record PELC01000032.1, on the reverse strand, counting down.
CTAATCAATTACTGCACATGATATATAGTAACCCAACATAGTATACGAGTTTGATTCACAAATTCTACTATGTAGTATAAAGATTTGGTTGGACACGGAGGGTCGAACTTCGTAATATGGCCCAAGACTTGGCAAGGCGCGGAGGGTCGGAACTCACTATGTTACCTCAGGCTTGGCTCTGAGTATGGATATGGATATATGGTGAAGAATACCCAATAGCTTCAGGAAGAAAATTGTATTAGTCTAGTAGCAGGCACTTTACAATCCAGTATAACAGATTTTCAGCATTGTACTAGTGACGGCCACTTGACTGAGATACTCAGAATACCCTAACCAGTATGAGACCGCGAATTAGGTCTAGTATGTAATCCTATGTGATATCGACCCATGCTACATTGTAATCAGGCAATTAAGCACGCAGTTCTACAAAGAAACCCTAATCCTGACCTCTATCTACAATACTGCCTCTTGTAAAGCTGACATAGCCTGTTTCGCATTGTCATCGCAATATTCAGGTTGTGATCGAAAATAGAACTTGTCAGCACTGATTTCAACAGCTTGATCATGTAGTCTGTCTTTAGAAACCTGGTATCCATTTGCGTCTGTCATATCATTGCTGTTGACAAGAGAAAGCACGACTTTTGCAATGTATGAGACTTGCATGATCAGAGCCTCTGGCCATATTCTCCGACTCTCTGATGGTAGCATCGGTGTTGAGACAGGTCCAGGATATATAGCATTGACTCTGATACTGTCGGTAATCATTACTGGGGCGATTGACCTCATCAAGCCCAGTGCACCATCTAAATTTAATAGTCAGTATAATAGCAAAGGCGATACAAAGAAGCTTGAAGGAGAACATACGTTTTGATGCCGAATACATGGGATTTGGAGGGATCGGATACAATGCTGCGCTGCTGGCCAAAACAACAAAGGATGTGTCTTTTTTTCAGGCTTTGACAACTTGAAATAATGATTTGCCAGATAGGCAGTGTAGCAAAAAGAGGTCAAATTCACGTCTATGACGCTGGTGTCAAGCTGTGGAGGGGGTACGATACCAAAAATTGGCTCAAAGAAAGTCATTGCACCTCCTATACCAGCATTAGCGAAGACGAAGTCGATCTGACCTTCGGCTATATAGATCTCCTGAAACACCAAAGCGAGTTAATCGTAATATGTGACATCAACTTGGCGGAACTTTGTAGCGAGTTTGAATTAATGTTCGAGGTTATTGAATGCTTGAATATTAGGGTCGAGTAGGTAGATATGCCTTGGCGTTTGAGGAGTTCTTCTGCGACTCCAAGTCCTATTCCAGAGGCTAATTGAAGAGTCAGGATTATGCAATAAACTAATATTCAAAGTGAACTATAGGACTCTGTACGACATACCACCGCCTGTAATCACCGCAACACGGAATGCTGACATGCTAAAGTTCGCGAACCTGATCGAGCAGAACATTGAACATCTGGCTCCATGGGATTCAAAATGTATGGACCAGGTGATTACAAGCACAAGGTTTGTTTATCAAGTAGCAAGCATTGCTTTCAGATGTAAGACTGCTATTATTATCCTGACCATTGGAATTTATCAATCACAACAGACTATGCTGGCTGGATTGACAAGCTTGCTGGAGAGCAATACCCGGACCATGATGGCTACTACGGGGCACGTATTGCCTAGATATTTTCGATGGAAGATGCTGAGTATATTAAAGATCGTCCAATATGATCCTATTGGAGTGTTTGTTGGGATTGGTGCCTAGAATGGATCCCCAGGCTTTTTCGCCACCAAGATTGCTCGAGCTCTCGCTGCTGGGTGCACCGTCGTATATGAGGGATCAGGGAAAACTCCTATTGGCTTGCTACAACTTGGTGATCTAGTTAAGCAGTCTGGCTTTCCCCCTGTGAGACTGTGAGGGGTTTTCTGATCAAGGATTAACTTAGATCACTGTAATAAAAGGCTGTAATAATTGATCGTGGAATTGAAAAATGTATTGATTGCTCTGATCTCTGTCTGCCCTCTGTAGGGGCGCGAGGGCGCGCCCCTTATGAGAGCTATCGCTATTGTTTTTTGTATCAGGTAGGCTGCTGAGTATCAGCCTCGCCTAGGGGTAGGCCTTGGCGATCAACCCTGATTGGTTGAGATCACAGGATCCGAGTGCTCGATCACACCCAGATGCTGTCATTTATCTGACACCCCCACGTGTAATCAACGTTGTCTCCGGTTGTGGGCAGACAGGAGGGATGCTCGCAAGCCATGTGGACGTCAACAAAATATCATTCACAGGGTCACTTGCTACTAGAAAGAAGACTCAAGAACTCGCAACGAAAAGGTGGGTCTATATAAACATGAATATAACTTTACAGGATAATTATAAGACTGAGTAATCTCAAACGAGTCGTTCTTGGGCTTAGAGGAAAGTCACCCAGTCTTGCCTTTGACGACGCGGATATTGAGAACGCTCTTCAGCATTCAAGTTTGAACTTCCTCTTCCATATTGGAAAGGCCTGTATTGCAGCATCGGGGCTTTTTGTTCAAGAAAGCATTGCACCAAAATTTATCGAGCAACTCAAGGCTTGGTTTGAACAAATTTCCCAGGCCGTTGCGTCGCCTCTTGACTCGAATTCATTTCTTGGTCTACTTGCTGACAAGGCGCAATTTCGAACGCGTAGTGAGCTATCTCGAGATTGGAAAGCACGAGGCCGAGATGATCACCGGTAGAAAGCGACACAGCTATTCTAAAGATGGATACTTTATATGGCCTACCACCTTTCTGAACTCAAAAGACGATGCACGCATTTACTGCGAGGTGGTTTTTAGTCCAGTGGTTGTTATCAGAGCTTTCAAGAAGAAAGAAGCCGTTAGGGTGGCTAACGATACGTCTTTCGGCCTGTCTTGTGAGTTGATACTCAGAACGCCTTGCGTACGCATGACTAATGAGAAACAGAGTGCATTTACACCTCTCCGATGCCTCGTGCTTTGCGTATTGCCAAGCAGATCGACGCTGGTTGTGTCAATATCAACGCATCCCCTTCTTTCAACGCATCCACTCCTTTCTGTGGTTTCAACGAGAGTGGCCTTGGCCGAGAATTTGGACACCAGGGCCTGTTGCATAGCAAACTCTTTGTTGGATATTGAGGTTTAAAAAAGAGGCCGTTCAGAACTACGCCACTATTACACATCTGCACAGGCACAGTATAATATGATATCTGCCAATTCTGGACGTACTTTTCAAGTCCTTGAATTAGGAACCGACGCCCCTAGACCTCCGTAAGCACTATCTCTGCTTCCGAGAGACTTGGTCTCCTTTCTTGCAAGCAACTATGGTCTTCAATCAATACTCATCTTAGAGGCTGATTGATGCTTATCCTCTCACATGCCAGCGCTATAATAATACCAGGAACTGGGTTCACCTAGCTTTTTAAGTTTACCCGATGTTCCCGCAGTTGCGTCCCTGTAAGTCTGTGTGCTCCTCGTAGTGTTCGGCCGTAAGATTGCATAGCTTCGGTGCCGCACTCTCGGCAGACTCCGGTTAATTATTCCCTGTACTTTTTTTTACACATTTGATGCATCCCTGCTCTTATATACTAGTAACTATGTCATTGAAAATATGGTGGTGCACATTTTAACAGGCATTGTTACGGTGCTTGGGGTTGCGAGCAGCCGTGCATTGCTTCAATGCTCAGTTTGGGCTTACTATGATAATTCATCTGATTCACTTGCTCCGGCACCCATGATTGGTATCCGCTCAATTTCTAAATTCCACCAACAATTATATGCCAACCCAAGGTCATTCAACGTCAATTCCTCAGCCTTTGCCACATTAAACTGCGGTACACCTGTAGACTTCATATTCGCCCGTGAATATTGTTACTCACGACATCTAAAATTAGCCAATATAGGAGCATCACGTTATGCAAATGAATCTGGTTTGCGCCTTCATCTTCAAGCCCACTTGGCAAGCTTAGGGTCACAGCACAAACGTGATTGACAGACCCTGAGTGTGGCGCCATCTTCCCTGAACGAGATTTGCGCTATTGAACGCTTTGCGCGTTTGCCCCTACACGCTTCTCATCGCTCTATGTGGAGCTAACGTATGTTGACGGCGCTGTCTTTTGTGACACTCTAGCTGCAGTTGATATCATGACCGAAATCTCTTTCTACGACAATTGTTTGCGAAACAAGCCGGCCCCCAAGCCATCAAGGCTGGTTGCGGGGCTTTACCGGCTCGTCATTTACTGTTAATATGAGCGACAAGATTGACAAGACTTGGATATTCATGGTGCGGTCCCATAACGCTAAATGTGACATAACGTCAAGCGTTTCATAATGGTCGCTACAGGTGCCAAGGGAAGGAAACTGTGGGTATCCCCGTCCTACTGATCTTAAGGGAACGGAAAACGCAAACGTGCAGCAAACGAAACGGCAGCGCTACCGATCGCAAGGTACGTGCGAAGGCGCCAAGAATCGCCGCATATAATTTGTCCGCCAAACAGGGTTATGATCATGACCTAATTTGTTTTGCCGCTATAACATCGCAAAGAGCATGGTACAGAAAAACGGCCCGAATACAAAATCCAAAACCAGATGTATTCCGAGGTATCCTTCACCCCTGACGCGATCAGCAATGTTGAACATTTGCTTTCCGTTTTTCCTTGAAAGCAGCAACACCTTCACGGCAATCTTCAAGTGAGAAGCTGCTATAATACAAGGCACGTTCAATCTCCAAACCTGTTTTCAAGGTTGTCGTCTCAGCTGCATACAGTTAGTTTGACAACGCTAAGGGCCGAATCCGATTTATGCTCACCCGCTAGAACCGCTTGCTTAGCTAGTCCGACTGCTGGTGCGGAGTACGAAGCAATAGCTCGTGCCATATTCATTGCCACTTCCAATACATCCTCCTCACTCGATACCACCCTATTCACAACACCAAGTCGCTCCAGTTCTGTTGCCGAGGTAGATGCGCCAGTTAATATAAGTTCCATTGCCTGGTTAATTAATAAGAATGCAACTCGACCAGACTGAGAATACTTGATACACTATTGCCGGGCATGTGGATCTGGTACGCACCTTTTGCTTTCCAACCGTCTTGGTGAGTCTGAATGAGGTTAGTGCATGTCAACAACAAGACTAGAATTGTACGTCGTCTTGCCTTTGTGTGCCGCCAGCTCCAGGAATCGTGCCCAAGGTAATCTCTGGAAATCCGAACTGAGCGTCCGCTGTGGCGTAAATCATATCACACTGCATGATGTCAGCTCTCGGTACGTACCACGCCATCCCCGGAGTATTTGGCCGTTGTCAATCTATACCAATCGAAGGGGGCATTGGTGGAATGCATGGGTTTGTCCTACCATGAGTGCGAGTTCGAAACCGCCACCTAGCTGATAAGTACTCTCAGTATATTCCGTAAGCATTATGTAACGTGGCTAGCTTACTGCAAATCCCCTGACTGCGGCCAGGATGGGCTTCCGAAAACTTAAAAATGCGTCGTTAAGATCCTTGAGCCAGCCCAGACGGGTCCTGATCGATGGAGAGGGTCGTTAACGGATGTTTTCGCTCCGAGCCGTACTTGGATGTACTTACGCCTCAGCCGTTGAAAGTTTTGACAGCTCATTCAAGTCCGCTCCCGCTGATTGGCATGTCAACATACGAAAAGTTCCTCAAGCAGCGATCTTCACGTACCACTGAATGGTCCAGAACTGGTTAGGATAGCAGCGAAGATCGTTGGGTTGCGATCGATCTGGTCCAGGGCAGCTTTCAATTCGTCGATAAGGGCTTGTGACAATGCATTTCGTTTCCGTGGTCGGTTCATTTCCAGAACAGCGACTCCTCCGTCCTTGACAGAAACCAGCAGATTTGCCTGCTCGGCATTTGTGAAGGCCATGGTTCTTACTTCTTCCGGTCCCTGATGCGCATCTCAGTATAGTTCAGAAAAAGTTGGCATATGTCTTACAGGGGCAGTTACTTCGCAGTTTGTACTTGCACTAATGACCACTAGCTCAATTGTATGAATTGAGTAAATAGGTATGAATGGAGTAAACAGCTGAGAAACTCCGCCATCTTTATTGTTACGTTGAAATGATTCACATCCTTGGATTTATACAGAACACTAGGCTATTTTGAAACTTATAGATTAGACAGCTCAGAGACATCTCGTAATCGAGATTACAGTGTGATCTATCTTTTCTCCCACGTGGAGCAACCTGGCTACACCTCCGCACGGTCAACGCCCACTGCACAACGCTTTGAGCCCACATTTCTGTTGCGAGTGGCCGGGTGCGCTACCCGTTTTCAGGGGTTTTAGCTAGTTTCATCCATCGCTCGGCTAGTTTCATCTATTATCCGTCAAGACAACGCTTTTGCCTGAATCGTTAAAAAAAATGGGCTCTTGGATACAACTCCACGTTTGCTGTTAAACTTGATTTGGTACTTACAGCCGTTCCGTCGCTCCACCCCCTTTACTGTCTACAATTCTAGAAACATCGCGTCCCTGCATACGACGAGCGCTGGTGACGACGTGGCGGACAAGTCAGGCTCAGTCAGGAAACCTACTACGACAACAGCTAGTTTTGCTGCATGCATTGGATAGATGCAATGACGACGCCTCGTGGCCTACAAAGTAGGTAAAAGTACGGGCGTATACATAAGTACTAACTTGATTAAGTGTGAGAGCTACGGAATAGGATGAAGAACGCCACAGTAGTTCATGGGTATATCCGCACATGCCGGGCAACCCTTGCTTAGTCTCCGTGAACAGTATCCACCCCGTCTGAAGTATCAGTTGATCCATGTAACATGTCGGCTGTGCCATCCCAACTAGAAGGTACCCAGAGCTTCGGAATTCTTTTCGGGAGTGAAAAAGGGTCTGGCCCGATGACGCAAAGCTGAAGACTAGAGCATGAATCGGAGCGAATGGTGCATCTACCTCGTGCACACAACTGCCCAGTGGTGTCGGTGAGCCCCAATGGCTACAGTGCTTCAAGAGAGTTCGCTGGTGCGTATAGCGAGTTGGTGTTTCTGTGATTCGCTTCGGTTGTTTTGCAACCTGGGATTTGTTCTCGCAGAGTTCTGTCTACTTTCAGTGTTTTGCCCGTCACTGACTAACTCCTTTTTTACATAGTGCCGACATATCATAGGAGCCCGCCTGAATGTGGGCCCTTTCCGAGAAGTTTTGTTTTATATTAAATATCCAAGACGCGGTATAGTGTGCACTGATAAGAAAGTGAGGAGGTTTCGGGGTGTTCCTCGCCTTGCAATTTGAGGCGATGTTTTGCGTCATTTGGCACGATCACATGGAAGGGATATGTGGACCTGGAGCGTAGTTACGGAAAGGAGTTTTTGAGCAGGACTGGGCTCCTTTCCTTTCAGCCGTATTTAAATAATGCCTACCGTCACTACAAGAAGGCACAGCTCTGGCAGCTACTCCGCGGGATCATTAGCATGAAATCTTTTTTCTAATTCTTTTTTCCTTCCTTTCCTCACTACTAAAATGGAGTCAAACACTTGCTTCCACGCAACTTCATGCCTTCCCGAGGAGGATCGCATGCGGATATCACGCTTTGGGAAAGGACCGACTGTGCCAGTTCCTCATTCTTTGGTACACAAGGCTTTCGAGAAGATCGTGGACGCCCACCCCAATGTCACTGCTGCTACTTTCTCTGGCTGCTCCATTTCATATCAACAGCTAGATGAAGCTGCAAACCGTCTTGCCAATCGCCTCATACATGCAGGGCTTACACCAAAACAACGAGTGTGCCTCGTCGTGCAGCGGTCTTTTGAAATGCTCGTCGGTATATTTGCTATTCTAAAAGCCGGATGTCAATATGTGCCAGTTGATGGAGGGGTTGCATCTGAGGTTGCCTTGACACACATCCTTACCGACTCTGATGCACGCTTTGTTCTTTGTCTTCCCAAGTTCTGGGAAAGAACAGCAAAGATTGCGAGAAAAGATTCCGTCATTGTTGCTTTGGACAATGATGTCGGTGCATCTTTCCCTTCCACACGTCCATGTGTTCAAGTTTCGCGTTACGATGGTGCATACGCGATATATACATCAGGTAAGCTGGAGCGCAGTGTTACGATTCAAAATGACTCACGTGTTTCGATTAGGCAGCACTGGCAGGCCGAAAGGTGTCGATGTAATGCATGCCAACGTCACCAACGCGCTTTTGTTGGAACCTGCCCGACTTAACATTACGGTGGGGTCGAGAGTTGCCCAAGTATTGAATGTCGCGTTTGATATGGGTAAGTTTTTGTATCGAAATTTCAGGAAGTGTCTAACGATAATCTAGGGGCGTGGGAGATACTTGGGTGCCTTATGAACGGTGGTACCTTGTACTTGCGCGGCTCAGACTGGACGGCTACACTCAAGGAAGTAAGTTTGCACATCGAGAAACCATCTATAACCGATGAATTGATAGGTTTACAGGTCGACACCCTCATCTCTACGCCATCAATTCTATCCAAGTATCGGAGGCAGACTTTCCCTGGCATTAAATATGTCGTGACTGGTGGCGAACCTTGTCCAAAGGCGTGAGTAGTGATTGTTTTATCCGCTTACAGACCAAGCTAAACCCTTTATAGACTCGCAGACGAGTGGGCAGAAGGTGCATGCTTCTACAACATCTGTGGGCCAACAGAAATCACCATACTGAATACAGCACACCGACATACTCCAGGGCAACCATTGTCCATTGGAAAGCCTTTGCCTAACACAACATGTTACATTCTCGATGAAAATGAGCAGCCCGTTCCCAGCGGACAAAAGGGAACCATGTGGGTTGGTGGAGCGGGCGTAACTCGAGGTTACATCAACTTACCCGAACTGACATCTCGTCGATATAAACTCGACAAGTTCCTCGAGAATGGGTTCGTCATATGCAATCGACCTCCTTTGTTCTGCACTCACACATTACAGGTCAAAGATGTTCAATACCGGCGACATTGCACGATGGAGGGAAGATGGCTCGCTTGACATGCTCGGCCGTGAAGACGACCAAGTCAAAATTAAGGTAGATATGTTCATCAAGCGCATGAGTAAAACTAACTTTTCCAGGGTTTCCGTGTTGAACTCGATGGTATAACCAGTGTCGTTGAGGTAGAACCAACCCCATTTTATGTATTTTTCAGATTGCTAATTGAACCAGTCGTTCCCGAACGTAAGGCGAGGCACAGCAATGCTCGTTGAAAATGCCCTTTGCGCATTTTACGCAGCCCAGGGCCCGGTTGATCAAGCAGCCCTCGAAGCCTTCACACGGAAGCATTTGCCTTACTACTCTGTCCCCGAAAAGTGGTTGCAGGTTGACTCGATACCGCTTACTAATAACGGGAAGGTCGATCGCAAAGCTCTACGAGCGATGACTACAGATCAGTCCCAGGATGGCTCTATTAGTGGAGAAGCTCCTGCAACGCCCAAACAAACTTCTATTGGCGTTTCATTGGAGACTTGTTCCTCTCTGGGATCCTCAACCGAATCTTTCAAGGATCCAGAGAAGATGGCTGTCACCATCACGAACATTGCATCTCAACACAGCAACTCTACCAACGAAATCTTGGAAAAGGTCCCAGAAGCCCTACCACCGAAGCACAGTCACCATGGGCTGCGCTGGCTTCGACACCGTGCTTTTATCCTTTACAGACGTTTTCTTTCTGTGGTCATAATAACAAACATCGCGGTTGCGGTCTTCCTGTTGCATCGAAGAATCGGACAAAATCGGGATATCTTATCAGACCTGGCTTTGGCTACCGCCTCCAATCTAGTTGTAGCAGTCTTGATGCGTTCGGAGCCAGTCATCAATCTCTTGTTTACCGTCTTCTGCTCAGTTCCGGTGAGTTGAGACTTCTGCGAGCACCATGAAATTAGTCACTGACGGTAAGCTCCAGACATTCTTTCCTCTAGCCATACGCCGTCATTGCGCAAGAATCTTCCACATTGGCGGCATCCACAGCGGGTGTGCTATGGCAGCCATAATGTGGCATTTCATATTCACTATAGATAGCAGTTTCGACCTAGTAAAGCCGGCACACCTTCGCCGAATTTCGGTAGCCCCGGTTGTGCTGTCGTATCTCGCTCTCGTCATCCTGCTCGCTATTGGAGCCACATCTCATCCAACTTTCCGTGCCAAATATCACAATGCTTGGGAGATGACACACCGCTTCGGTGGCTGGACCTGCCTTGGACTACTCTGGGTCCTCACTTTCCTTGCTACTAAGGACCTCAATCCTGCACTGCCTGCATCGACTGCCTATTTGCGGGCTCCTTCCATCTGGCTTCTCGCTATCGCTACAGCAGCTATCATCTTCCCATGGTTGTTTCTACGTAAAGTACCTGTTCGCTCAGAAGTTCTTTCAAACCATGCTGTCAGACTTTGGTTCGAATACACAACACCTGTTGTTGGAACTGCTGTAAGACTTGCGGAACGTCCATTGGTTGATTGGTAAGTCACATCGGCATTGTGCTCTCTTTATCGGCATATCGCTAACTGAGCTATCTGTAGGCATGGATTCGCCACCATCACCAATCCCAATGGCAAAGGGTTCTCGCTCATTGTAAGCCGCGCAGGCGATTTCACTGGTCGCACAATTGAGCGCGCACCAACCCACATCTACGTTCGTGGCATACCAGCATGTGGCGTCCTGCGCATCGCCACACTATTCAAGTCCGTAGTACTGGTTGCAACGGGCTCAGGTATCGGACCATGCTTGGCCGTCATTCTGGCTCAGAAAGTACCTTGTCGCATCCTGTGGACTGCGCCAAACCCTGAAGAGACTTTCGGCCAAGAGATCGTGGATAGCGTAAAGGCCACTGACTCACAGGCAGTCATCTGGAACACCAGAAAGCAAGGAAAACCCAACATGTCCTTGATGGCGTATCAACTCTGGAAGGAGAGCGGTGCAGAGGCAGTATGCGTGATCAGCAACAAAAAGTTTACTACTAAAATTGTGTACGATATGGAGAGCAGAGGCATCCCAGCATATGGAGCTATCTTCGATTCGTAGACGCGACTGGGTAGCGTCGGTTACTTTCTTTCTCTCTTATGTTTTCTTATCCGGGTTTCTTGTATAGTTTCTTTTAGATATTGGGTTGATAGTTTATATTTTGTGTAATGCGAAGACAGGTTTCGCAGCACTGATCAAAATGGTTCTTTAAAACTTCGTATCGCGACTGAGAGAGCTGACTTCGTCAATAAGGATATGATTGACGTCGGTCTTTCATGTTCAACTTGGACCCTGGTGAAGATCCTGTTGTGCACCGCAGAGCAAGGCCCATACAGAATGCTCACACGGAACTTAACTGGAAAAGTTCGGACCTATTAGATGAACCGTCCGGGACCAGAGCTTAAGCCGACGCTAGGTGTCTAAATTTCCTTTGTACAAGCATCCAACCTAGTGTAGGCACCTTCCTGTCGTCTGTGTCCGGACCTCTCAGCAATGCTAACTAGTTTCTGCTAATAACTGTTTTGATGATGTTGTTGTCTAATTACGCCGGCTTGTTTATGTTACACCTGGCGCTTAGTGGAATGCCATGGACCAACACGGACGGCGATCGGTAAATACCGTTAAGTGGATCTTTTTGATCAGAATAAGTATAGCGCTTAGCAAAGGTCTATTCTGGTCTTGTGTTTAGTATGTAGGGAGGACGGACTGTAAGAATTTGGTATGATTTCAACCCTAGGTGGTAATCGTTCTACGGCCTCTTACCCCTGCTGATCCACTCTATTCAGTACCAAGATTGGCTCAAGATACCACCCGTGCTCAAAATATCCCTCCTAACGGGATCTACTCATGTCACTCTGTAAATAGATGATAGTATTCGGTCCGCTTTTGTAGTCTAGACGTATGTAGTAGTACTTGGCGGCATCACCAATTGTGTATAAATGGTACTCAGAGTCTTTCTGAGCTGCTATGAACATCAACAAGCCTCTTTACTCTGTCTCTCACTATCACAATGCATTTTTCTGGGCTTATCATACTTTTCGCCGCAAGCGCTTCCATTGTGAGCGCCCAAGCAACCGTACCAGGCCTTGGATGCGTTTGTATGGTAAGATTCTCTTAATTCTATGCGTTTCATGATAGAATACTAACGGAGGCAGGCACCGACTAGTTCTGGAGACCAATCGATCGCCGACCGAACACGTCGTTGTTGTAATGATAACAATGGTACATCAACCTGACGCAAAACTCCATGGCCTAGCCGAACAAAAGAATGAGGCTCGTTAACTTCTTCTAGGGTTCATGGTAAACACGCCTAACTTCTGGGGTCGAGGGAATTTCTACTGCCATGTGCCAGATGCTGTCACTCCGGGCGACTGGGATCAGTTTTGCTGCCGCTTTCGGTATGGCTCCGGTACTTACGGATATTGTAACAGCGCAACATAATCAACTCAGGTGGCTCACGCTTGTTTGATCCCAGTGGCTATTCAGATCTGCGAGATGTGAATAGGAGTCTGCATACGAATCGACATCCCGTTTTCCTTCCCTGACAGTTGAATTGGTACTGCGCACCGAGTAATATGACTTGTCTTGGCTTGTGATCAAATTAGAGTCTGAACTGAGTGACCATCGAGGTTATGATTCAAGATGGGTTTTCTAGTTGCACTGTTGGAACCTCTGGTTTGCTGCGACGTGCGCCCTCATCCAGTATGTGCAAACGCTCTAGCCTGTCAACATGAGCGCTACCCGCAAACACTTTGCTCTCGAATCTCCCATGATACAAATTTGATCAATAAATACCCGCTGTTAAAGACCTGAAGAAAGCAAGAGTCGAATTGGCAATGGCGCAGGAAAGCTTGCTCCGCCACATCTTCAAATACGGCCTGCTATCCACCAAGCTCAAGAAGACCGCGCACCATACGAGAGACGACAATCACCCATTGTTGGCAGTTGATCCCTCCGAAGACACAGCTAAAGCCACATTCTCATATGTTTTGAAAACACAAGATTCACCAGACGCTGGAGCTCCCGTCAAGATCGAAGCACAACAAAACACAAGGCGAGACACCAATTCCTGCTCGTCCTTAGGCTCATCCTGCTCTTCCGATACCGAAACAATACACAGAGCCAACATATCCATGCCCATGGCACAGCAGGCCTCCTCTCCTCCCACATTCAGCGTCCGTAACCTCTTGCACGCCGTGATCCAGGAAGCCAACACGGCTACGAGCATGCACATAGAGACATTGGACACAATGCTTGCGCTGCTTAGTGCGATACAAGGCATGAGTGCCACGGTCGATGTTCTGAAGCGAGAAATGGAAGAGAAGAAAGGGGTGTGCGAGCAGATGAGGAGGGAAATGCAGACTTTCGAGGAGGTTGTCAGGGATATGGGGTTTGTGGAATAGCAAGAAAGAATTTGGCATAACAGAGATGGGAAACATATCGTTGATTTGAAGCCGTGATTCTATCATGATATGAGGAGATGCCGTCGATGTATCTTCGTCTGGAGTGTACCGGAAGTCTAGTATGTATTGCTTTCGATGTACTAGTACTAGCTACATGAAATGAAAACGCCAACACTGTCTTAACAACACTGTCTCACAACGTTGTCTTAATAGAACGCACTTCCAAAAGATCGAGATTCAGTTGAAGGAAGGAAAGGACCAACGGCGTCGAAGATTATCATTTAAAAAGTTATACCAACACAAACAGAGAAAGATTCAAGTGTAGCGTTGTGTCTCCAGGATATCTTTAGACCATTCCCACGCTATGCCAACGCCATGCAGCCTGTTCCCGCCCTAAACCTTCAACCACAGATTCAAGACACCCTTGGCATACTCGACAATCTCGTCGCCACCAAGCTTGCTCTCGCCATAGAGACGGTCCACGAAAGAGATTGGGACTTCACCAACTGTGCAGCCCATGGCCTTTGCGCGCACCATCATCTCCATCTGGAACGTGTATCCTTTGCTCTCCGTGCTTTTGATCACCTTCTGCAGCACCTCCTTCTTGTACAACCTGAACGAGCCCGTCAGGTCGCTCACGCCAGGCCTGAGAACGGTATCGGCGAACAGATTCGCACCCCTACTGACGAATTTGCGCTTGAGGTCCCATCCATACACACCGCCGTTCCCTGCATACCGAGTTCCAGTAACGATATCGTAGTTCTTCGTCTTTTGGAGCGCAATCATGGGTGCGATGAACTTGGGGTGATGTGAGAAATCCGCGTCCATGATGATGACAAAGTTGCCAGTTGCGAATTGTAGGCCGTGAACATAGGCCGTTCCGAGACCGAGCTTGCCTGCACGCGCGCGGATCTGAATGTGTTCGGGGCCATAGACTTTTTGGAGCTGGGCAGCGACTTCTTGGGTGCCGTCGGGGGAGCCGTCGTCAACGATGATGAGTTCCCACTGTAGGTTGCTGGAGGAACAATTGTTAGTAAGGTCGAGACATACAAGAGAGCGAGGATTATAGGCGACGTACTTCTCCGTGAATGTCTTGTTCAGCAGCCATGTTATTATGGGGAGGTTGCGGCGCTCGTTGTAGGTGGGCAGAAGTACAGAGTACTTGTTGTTGTTCGCCTCGGGTGCCATTTTGGAGGTAGTGTAATGCGAATTGGTGAACGAGCGACTGTAGTTGAGCGTTGTGGGCGTTGGAGGTCGAGGGATGATCGCCAAGGTGATCGTGTCCGCATTGCATTGCTACGGGGAGGACCCTGACCTAACCCGTTTAGTCCACGTCCTGTCGCCGCAACCGCACTATCGGTTGTAGGTAGTCAGTCTTGAACACCCCAGCATACTAGAGCTACAGACTTCTGACTTCGTAAATATCTTTAGTCAATGTGGCAATGGCAACCTCAAAACGAAAAAACCTGCTCCTGTGCCTCGACGCTTTCGACACCCTATTCACTCCCAGTATTCCCATCCCAAAGGCCTACGCACAAGCTGCGTCTCGTCACGGGATCAACGTCCCCTCCACTCAATCCCTCGCCTCGAGTTTTAAATCCTCGTTCAAGCAGACCGCCAAAAAATACCCCAACTACGGGAAACAAACCCCGGGTTTATCCCCAGAAAAGTGGTGGGGAACTATCATTGAATCGACCTTCTCCCCATTTCTCCAACCAGGCCAAAAAGTCCCCGATAGCCTCACAAAAGAATTACTTCACCACTACTCGTCAAGCAAAGGGTACTCGTTATTCTCAGATGTCGCACCTTTCTTTGACAGACTGCGACTGGCAAAGAATCGACAATCGCGTGACGTCTGGCCATGGGAACGAACAGTCACAGGCATCATCACCAACTCGGACGACCGCGTTCCAGGCATTCTAACCTCGTTTGGTTTCAAAATCGCGTCTCGGCGCTACGGCGCCAACGGCACCACAGAAAACACCTCGACGCAAGAAAGCATCGGCGACGAGGCAAGCAGTGAAGCAGACATTGACTTCGTCATACTATCCTACGACGCCGGCTTCGAGAAGCCGCATCCACGCATCTTTTCCGCAGCAGAAGAAATGTTGTCTGAGGTTTTGTCGACGACCAAGAGCGGAAGAGAAGAAGGGGGGCTAGAAAGAGACTTACAGGCTGGCGATTTCGAAAAACTCTACGTGGGGGATGATGTGGAGAACGACTTCTTTGGCGCACGGGAAGCAGGCTGGGGCGCGCTGTTCTTACAACGCGGTCAGTCCAGTGAGTCAGAGCCAGGGGTAAAACGCATCGAAGTGGAGGGGAAAGACGGGAAGAAGAGCAAAGTAGACTCTGTGTCTAGTCTCTTAGACATAGCGTCATGGCGACCTATGTAGTCAAAAAAGATATATTCGTCACGTCGAATATCACATATCACATATCCCGACACCGAAATGCGTGTATTAAACCATTGTCACATAATCTCATACTCGTTCGTCTACTGTGCTGTGCCATTGCACGTCTGTCTTTGCAGTCGGGCCGAGGCACGGAACAAAGGAAAAGGAAAAAGACATTCATCATGTACAAGTGTTTGTCCGCCAGTCCGAAAAGAAGAAGAAGAAAACCCAATCCATTCAGACTTGTATCCAAGCCTCCCACCACCACCGCCACCGCTGTTTTTCGGATCCGGTCCAAAACATGCGCCTTGGATGCGATAGATGCCCGGCTGGTAATGATTCGGGGACTTGCGATGTCGTGTGGCTGTCAACGTCACTGTATAATACGCAAATAGGTCAGGACAAAATATGATAACAAGTCGTTGCACCGCCCAAATGCAGTCCGGGGATATTCTTTGTTTCCCCTTGTTTATAATTCTTCGTCTTCTTCCATCTTTGTCTCAATGGTCGGGATGTTGCCGTCCGAGTGCCCTCGCTCTTTCTGGGCGCCCATCAAGGCTTGACCAAGGCTTTTACGGACGGTTTCGTCAAATCCGGGGAGCGAGGCGCGCTGCTTCTTGAAGGGCGATGCGATCGAGTTTGAAGAGTTGGGTTCCGTGGAAGAGTTTGCTGGAGCAGAGGACGAGGCTTCGTTGGCCGAGGTGTCAGGCGCCGGTGTGCCAGAGAGAGGGGATCCAGATGCGTCTGATACCGTAGCGCCTGCTGGACGGCCTACTGGCTCCGCTGAATGTTGGCGTTTGAGCTGGAATATGTCAGCCATGTGTATTGTACTGTGACAATAATAAACATTACCTTGATCTTGCGTACCCCCTCAGCAAGTTCACCCTGTTTGAGGGCGTCTTCTGGCGAGAGCAGACCTCTATCGACAACATCTTTGTCATCGTCCATGTCTTCCAGCTTGACATCGTCCTCATCGTCTGCGTCACTGTCCATGGCATCTCGGTTCTTTTTCTTGGACTTGGGAGATGTTTCTCGGTAGCCGCCAAAGTTTTTCACTCCAGTTTCTGCATTCAGAGGTTTAAGGCTACCAAAGTCGACCGTTCCTGACTTCCGCTTCGCAGCTGGGGATGTTACTTTGGACTGGTCTTTGCTGGTTAGAATTCCCATCTTGCGCAATTGACCTGCTCATGGTTAGTTGCTGGGCCATAACTTGCAATACATTATCTTTTTGGAAGACGTACGCTCTCCACGGTACAAGAAAGTAAAGACGGCGTAGGGCTTGTCCGGAGGATCTATGCCAGTCACAGTCTGGGTGCTGATGGACTTGGGATCCAGCGTCTTTGGCTTCGCGAAACTTGTGGTATGGTCGACATCATCACCTTCTCCTCCGTTCTGTTCGTCGTCGTCATGTGCATCGAACTGTGGCGAGTACTCGCCGCGCTTGATCTCGCCAGAAGCCAAAACACGGAATAGGGCGACCTTGATCTGTCCTGCAGCCTCGGGCATGGGAGGCTCGTCGTCGGAATCGGAGTCGGTCGTGAAGAATTCGTCATTTCCAGAAAGTGCTTCGACAGGCGCATCTTGACTCTCGCTGTAGCGTAGCACACCGTTACCCGAGGGCTTCTTGTCTTCCTCGTCACTGCTGTTCATGGCTTCTCTCCGCTTGGCCCGCTTCTTCTCGAGGCGTTGCTTTCTCCGCTCAATCTTCGCTGCGACGTCCTTGTCTTTCCCCTCGAGATCGAGGCCGTTGAGCCATCGCTCGAGGCCGACCTCGCGGAAGAGAAACTCGCGCTCTGCCAGCCCCCCACCTTCCGACTCTGGGACACTGACCCATCGTGAATTAACCCAGGTCTCCTCGCCGCGGCGCAAAAGTGTCGCGACTTCCTCTTTTGCCCGGCCGTCGAAGTATATGTAGGCCGCAATTGTCTCGTTTGGCGAGGTGGTGAGGGGCTTGTACGGGGCTATCGTGGGACTGTATTTGCCCCGCTCGCCGGTCTGGCCGGGCAGGCCGCCGACGATTTTTGGTTTCGGATTGGGTTCCTCGGGCGTGGGCTTGGGCGTCGAGTAGGGGACATGGAGGCCGGGGGTGAGCAGGGTTATGGAGATTGCAAAGGACGACTGTTCAGGCTTGGTAGCGCCAGGCGGTATCTTTGCCGGAGGGACGGGGATGTACGAGGTGATGCGGTGGTACTTGGACTGCTTTTGGATCGAGTACTCGGGCAGGGGATTCGAGTCGGCGTGGATGGACACCGCCAGGCCCAGGAAGGTCGGCATGGTGGGTGGTGGATGGGGGGAGAGGAGACGGGGGCGGCGTGAAAGCTGCGGAGGTGGGAGCGGAAGAGCGCTGGTCTTGGCAGAGGGTGGAGGAAGGGAGAAAATATCCCTGCGACGAGAGCCGCGGCGGGAGGGGCAGGTGCGCGAGTAAGTAGGGCGAAAAGGACCGCGAGGCGGTGTGAGGTAGCAACTCCAACAGTCTGTGTTGTTGATTAGGCGGAGAGCTTCCCTGCGTCGTGCGCCATGTTCGGAGCGTCCCACGGGCAAGACATCACGAGCCAATCACGTTTGCACCTGATCGTCTCTCGCCAGAGGCATCCCCTTCACGCGTCTTGACGACCCAACTGTGCCATCGCCATCGGTTTGGACCGCGTGTCGAATCAGGGGTCATGCTGGACGGAGATCCACGGGTGGGGTTGCCCATGCTAGCGGCGTAGCGTCTTTGCTGGCGACGTTGGTGGTGCTTGGATCGGCTAGGTAGGGCATTTCTGGTTTGGCTACTACGTACATTCATCTAGTATACACTTCTTCAAGGCCGTTCATTCATGGTCCGCTCGACTGGTCATCTATCGTACAGGGTATCTTCCAGCCTCTTTTCCCTCTCCTCACTTGACCTACTCGTCCTCGTCCATGGTGAACATGTCCTCTGCCTTTGGCCGCAGCCGGCGAGCCCTTGCTACTGCCGTCTCGCCGGGAATCAGGTCTGGTTCAGACTGTCGCTTGACAGGCTCCGATACCTCGTCCTGTGCGAGAGCACGCTCAGCCGGCTCTGACGTTGGGCCCACTCCACCCTTTGCGCCATCGTCGTCTTCAACTTCCTTGTCAACATGCATCTTGTCACCCTTGTCCTCGTCCTCACCGCCAGTGCCGACTGCGTTGTGGACCACATGGACCTTCTTCTTCCTCTTCTCTGCTAGTCGCCGTGCGTGCTCTTGCTCTTCCCTATCCCTCTCGCGCGCATTGAACGCGTCGTCAAAATGATTAAGTGTCGGCACGTCAACCATACGCTCCTCACGCCATACCTTGAGGAACACGTTGACTTCGTCCCTGTAGTTCTTCTCCGTCACCCGGCCCATTTCAAGCTGCACAGGGAGCTGCTCAAGGTGCTCAAAGACTTTGCGGTCCAGCAGTTCTGTAGCAATGGCACCACGGTATTTGTAAGAGACACCAGTCTCCTTTTCAGTAACGCGGAGCACGTCTGAAACGATGCGTAAAGCATTCAGCGTAACGGAGCGGGCGTCGGGCCGCCTGAGGTCGTCCTTTGCCTCTGCACCAGCTGGCTTGTTTCTTGGGTTCGTGTCAGTCAGTTGGAAGGGCTGGATGATGTTTGACACAAGAATCTGCACAATCTCATCCATGCCCTGGCCAGCATGCTCCATGACAAAGTTGGAGACGGCGGCAATGTCCTCAGCGACGACGCTTCCCGGCGGAAGTGTTGTGAGCAGCCATAGCAGCATAGCTCTAGACCGAGGGCTCAAGATGCCGTGTCCGTTGTCGACTCGTCCGGGGTAGTTGTCACCGACTGGGAGAGACTTGTACTGTGGCTTCTCCTTTTCTTCGTCCTCAATACTGTCCATCATCTCATCGTCAGAATCAAATGCACCCAAGTGGTCGACAAACTCGTCGGGGAGCAGATCTAGAGGGCCGCGCCAATCCCCGTGTCCCTTGAAAATCTCGGCATTTGGGCTGTCGCAAACAAGCTGGTGCATGCGCCATCGATAGTAGCGGTTCACAGGATGCTTTTGGTCATAGAGCCAGGCAAAGCGCTCCTCTGTTTGCACTTGCGGGTCGTTCATCAATGCAGCCTCGAATTCAACACCGCCCAGTATGACACGCTCTATGGTGTGGTGCACTAGCCACAGCGTCGCCATGTCGGGTGGCTGGTTAGCCGTGACAATGAGTTGCTCCGTATCCTTGTGACGCCTGTCTCTGCTACCACCACTACCACCACCACCACCACTGCCGCCCAGATTGGGGGGTGGTGCGAAGCCCTTGGGCATCTCGGCTGCCTGCCAACGTGCGCCAAATGCTTCTACATGCTGCGTTGTCTCGACTGAGCGGTTGCCTAGATATCTGTCCAGATGTAGATAATAGCCCTTGCCTAGGTATTTCTTGTCGCTGAGTTTGTTCATGGCATCGTCGAGGTCTCGCGCATTAGCGTCCTTGTCGAATGTAACTTTCATTGTCACAGACGGGCGGCCCTTTCCTGACGGACCTTGCGGGGGAATCTTTTCGACTCGTGTGATTTTCAGTGATGGATAATCAGCAAAGATGTCCTCGACTCGGCGCGGATCAATATCAGGTGGCAGGTTCGAAGCTTTAGCTACGACAGTCGTAAAGACATTCTCAGTCGGCTTTGGGCCCTCCAACGCAGCAGGGACCGCAGGTACTGGCGCACCAAACCGTGATGTTGTGTGGGATGCGGGTCTTCCCGGAGCGCCTCCAGGCCTCTGATAGCTGTCGAGAGGTTCGACATCGAGTGTTCCGGGGCCGCTCTTCATGGTTCGTTGTCTGCCAGTAAAATGTCTTTTAGTTCCCTGGGGAACAGAGTTTCTTTCCGCATCTTCTTCGATCTCTGCGTCTCCCAGCACGTTCTTTCTCACTCCACGCTCGGCCTCGAAATCTGCCATAGACACGTCGGGCGTCTTTGCTTCTGCATCCTCTTGGGCTTTGGAGTGGTTGGCTTTTGCGCTGCCTAGGGAGATTCTAAACGCCATGTTAGCGGTCAATCTAGAAAGGTTCCAGATTGCAGCGAGTTTCGGCGTGCGATGAGGGCGACTTGGGTCCTGGCGGCACGAGAGTGCGCAAGTGATGGTGGAGGTTGCGATTGCGACAGGGCCGACTGCGTAGCCCACTAGCGCGTCCGGCCCTTGCAGCCACTCTCACCTTCACCACGTCCAACAACGTCATGTCCACGTTCGCGCTCACTCGTTTCGGTCACAACAAACAACCCAGATTCATGACCAAGTTATGAAACATGTCTCGTGCAAACGATGTCACTGCCCTCCTTCGCTTCCTGTCGCAAGAGGCCAAAGTTCCGCTTGCGCAAGCCATGAGCAAGATCCCCGCTCTGCAAGCGGCGCAATTCAACACGTAAGCACGTGATACCGTATCATCGCGTTTGCCCACGTTCCTGACACGGCGCAGTGCTCTGGACCTATCAAAAGCCGACTTTGAAAAGCTCAAGGGAATTTTTGGCGACGAAAAAGCAGCGCGACAATGCCTCAATGCCGCCAAACGGGTATCTAAAAAGCGGTCAGCAGACCAGAGCGACTCAGCGATGTCAGCGCCACCAGCAAAGAAGACGAAACCGACATATGGCCAGCCGCTCAATGGTGCAGCCCTTGAGGCGTCGCTCGCGCTGCCAGACCCCGAGATGAATGAAGATGTATTGAAGGCCACGGTGCTATATACCAATCGCGCACCGCTCGTGCTTGCTTTCGCCGCTACACTAATCAAGTACACGATGCCTGGACAGCCAATCTCCAGCAGGCTAAGTCTGGCGCAAGCAGTGACTTCTATGAACAGCAAGACAAAGGCTGCATACATTGGCCTAGCAAAAGGGCAGTCGGCCGAAGACGAAGGATGGGGTGAGGGACAGCCGCTTGTTCGCGTCATGACGCGCGACATACGAGTTATGAAGCGGTGGGGATACGAATGGGAGGATGAAAGCGATGCGACTCAGAACACTATCAAGTCCTCACCCGACACGGTAGTTGATGAGAAACAAAAAGAGCCAGCACTCTGGGGGGTTGATCTCGAAGCTTTGAAGAAGGCGAACCAACCAGGTGCACTGAGACCGCCCAAAAGCGGACAAGATGATCTACCAATCTACAGTGCGCAGAGCGCGAGGGCGTATCTCATGCGCGCATTTGAGAAGCCACCGGGAGATCCTATTATTAAGAAAGAGGGCGATACACCAACAAAAGCGAAAGCGAAACGAAGCGCAGCTAGTACTGCAGCAGAGAAGGAACGAAATCTTGGTTTATTACTGGGCGCATTAGAACTGTTGTATCAGTCATGGGCAAAGGTTCTCAGTAAAGAGGATTTGGACAAGCGGGCGTGGTCCTGGTACGTTCGCGTTCGACCCGAGGTGGCCGCAGGAGCGGCAGGATGGGGAGGCAAAGGCAACGTACCATTGTCGGACATTCTGGACTTGCGAAGACCATTAGTGGAATAATACGATAATTGATTGCAAGCGAAAGTCGGTATGAACATGTTTTCATTGAGGGTATATCATTTGCTGGCTAAATTACTACAACTTGAACTCTGCATTTGTGAGTTCCCAGCCCACTCCGCCGGCACCTTCTTTCCTACTGGCCAGCTTTTCAGCCAGGGCCAGCTTCTTGTCCCGGTTTTTCTCGGTACAAAGCTCGAATACGGTGCTGAGATTCAAGACCAGGGAATGGAAGGGCGGACTGGTGTCGACCAGATCACTCAGGATGGTCTTGGCATCGGAGATGTGGCCAGTGTAGAGCAAACACACGGCCAGGTTTTGGGCTACCATGGCATCATCCGGAAACTCTTCGTGGAGAGCCTGCAGCGACGTCACAGCAGCTTGGTAATCCGAGTTTGCGAGCTGTATCAGAGCATTGAGCGTGCCATCCACAAGCTCATCTGGCGACGCTTCCGAGGCGCGGGCCAGACAGCGTCGGGCGGCCTGCACGTGACCCATGCGCAGCCAGACCAGAGTCTCCATGATGGCAATTTCTCTTGTTTGAGCGTTGTCGCCTGCAAGCGTCGTCAAGTGCCGTGCGGCGCCCTCGAGATCGCCCATTTCGACCAGGACGTTTGCTACACGGACGCCGCAGTCACGCAAGCGTGATCTCCAGAGGGGCTTGTCGGCTTCAGGCCCCCGGACGATATTTTCTCTGCATTCGCGCGCGAGCTCATAGTAGCCCATGATGCCCTTGCGCCACTCTCCATAGCCCAGGGCAGCCAATCGAACGACAAGCAAGCGCAGTTCCCAAGGCACGAGATGCACATTTGTAAGGGGGTGTCGATAGAAGGCGCTGCCCAGGTCGCCCAGGACCTTTGACTCTTGGGCAGCAAGCGCATGCTCCTGCAGTAGACAGAGACAAGCCAGGCGCACGTGGACAAGATGGAAGAGGGTATCGTGATCGCCCGGAGCAGCGGAGACGAGGTTGCGGGCAGCCGCAATGGCAGCAAGGCGGTAGTGGCCCGAGTAGAGGAGCGTGTCTATGGGCGAAGAGATGGGCGGCGCATGGGGCGCGTTGAGAAACGGCGGGGGGACGCTGGTGACGGGGAGGACATGGTAGGCCTGGGGGTCCTGCATGAAGGAAAAGTCCTTGGAGGGCATGTCGTCAATGGCACTGGGACGGGCCGGGGATGCATGATGCGGAGGATGCGGGGCAGAGTCGGCGTGGGTTGGCGAGCGGAGCCGTGAGGGCAGGCTGGCTGTGGGTGTGCTGGTGGCAGCGGGAAGGGGAGAGGCCTCAGCTAGGGGGCTACATGGCCGTGTAAGCAGCGTTCTGTCGTCTCTTGGCCCGCTGGCGCTCGGCTGCCTGTGGGAGAGGGCGCATACTCGTCTATGGCTGCGTCGTCGACGTCGAGGGGGCCCTTTGTCGAGCGGCGGACGATGCCTGCACGGCGCTCGTGGCCCGACGCTGCTCGGCCATGGCCTCGTCGCGAGGGAGTCTGCATGTCATGGAGAGGACGGGTGTGGAGCGCGCAAGAGTATGGCCGGTCGGGCCGCGTCGCGTTGGTGGTGGAGGAGAGGAGAGTTGGCGATGTCAGCGCCGCGCCCTCCGATGTCGGCAGCGGCCGGGGCGACTGCGGGGACGGCCCAATCACAGGCGCGGCTATGCCAACCCGGACCCCACTGACTTTTCAGATGCGCCACGAGCAGCCGTCGGTTGTCGTGAGCGGCGAGCACATGGATTGACTCAAAAGGCCTCGCCTCCTTCTTGCTACTACCACTCTCCCGCACGCCTCTTCCCCTGCTCCGCCTCTGGTGTGTCTATACAGTGCCCCCCGTGTGCACGCCCCTTCACAATGATGCTCCAGTCACGCACGCGAGCCATCAATGCTCTCAAGGGCTCCCGCTGCTTCTCCTCGACCCCACAGAAAGCAGCCGTCTCGCCTTTCCGGAGGCCTTCGCAGCCTGCTGCAACAAAGGCGCCCCAGGAAGATGCGAAGCGCTCACAGAGCACCGCGGCGGCGGCCACACAGTCGCAGTCGCGCTCAAGACCGGCGCCCGCCTTCAATCGCGAAGACTACGACACTGTCCAGCCATTGAAACAGTACCGCTCGCCCGCAATGGACCACTCGTTTGTCGGCATGACCGGTGGCCAGATTTTTCATGAGATGATGCTCCGCCAGGGCGTCAAGCACATCTGTACGCCGTTTTCCTTTAATCTCATCCTGGTCATCTTTTTTTTTGAGTCAGCGCAAATATACTAACTTTCCCTAGTCGGTTACCCCGGCGGCGCTATTCTCCCCGTATTCGATGCCATCTACCAGTCAAAACACTTCGATTTTATCCTCCCACGACACGAACAGGGCGCCGGCCACATGGCCGAGGGTTATGCCCGTGCCAGTGGCAAGCCTGGTGTAGTCCTCGTTACCTCGGGCCCCGGCGCCACCAATGTCGTCACACCCATGCAGGATGCGCTCATGGATGGAACCCCTCTGGTGGTCTTCTGTGGTCAGGTCGTTACGAGCGCAATTGGTTCGGATGCTTTCCAAGAGGCCGACATGGTCGGCATCACAAGACCCTGCACAAAATGGAATGTCCTCGTCAAGAATGTCGCAGAACTGCCCCGAAGAATCAACGAGGCGTTTGAAATTGCTACCAGCGGCCGTCCAGGACCCGTTCTTGTCGACCTGCCTAAGGATGTCACCGCCAGCGTTCTCCAGAGGGCTATCCCTATGAGCAGCTCTCTCCCTACCACCGTCAGCGCTGCAACCATTGCCGCAAGGGAGTTGAGCAAGCAGCAGTTGGACCACTCCATCAAGCGATCTGCCGACCTCATCAACATCGCCAAGAAGCCCGTCATCTACGCCGGCCAGGGTATTCTACAGACAGAAGACGGTCCTCGCCTTCTCAAGGAACTCGCCGACAAGGCCAACATTCCTGTGACTACCACCCTGCAGGGTCTCGGAGGTTTTGATGAGCTCGACCCCAAGTCCCTGCATATGTTGGGTATGCACGGCTCTGCTTACGCCAACATGGCCATGCAGGAAGCCGACCTAATCCTCGCTCTTGGCGCCCGCTTCGACGACCGTATCACGGGTGCCATTTCCAAGTTTGCCCCCGCCGCCAAGGCTGCTGCAGCTGAAGGTCGTGGAGGAATCATCCACTTCGAAATCATGCCAAAGAATATCAACAAGGTTGTGCAAGCGACCGAGGCTGTCGAGGGCGACCTTGGCACAAACCTGAAGCAGCTCCTGCCCCTCGTGAACAAGGTCGAGGAGCGTCCCGAGTGGCTGGGCCAGATTGCCGAGTGGAAGAAGCGTTTCCCTTGGGCGTACGAGAAGGAGGGCGAGAATGGTCTGATCAAGCCCCAGACCATCATGGAGAAGCTCTCAGACCTTACAGCCGACCGCAAGGAAGAGACAATTCTCACCACCGGAGTCGGTCAACATCAGATGTGGTGCGCTCAGCACTTCCGCTGGCGCTACCCACGCACCATGATCACCTCGGGAGGTCTTGGTACCATGGGTTACGGTCTTCCAGCGGCCATTGGCGCCAAGGTGGCACGACCAGACTGCACTGTCATTGACATTGACGGCGACTCGTCCTTCAGCATGACCCTCACGGAGCTCTCGACCGCGGCTGAGTTCAACATTGGTGTCAAGGTCATCATCCTCAACAACGAAGAGCAGGGTATGGTCACTCAATGGCAAACTCTCTTCTACACCGATCGATTCTCCCACACACACCAACGTAACGCCGACTTTGTAAAACTCGGTGACGCCATGGGCGTACAAGCCAAGCGCTGCGTCAAGCTTGAAGATCTCGAGGATTCGCTCAAGTGGCTGCTCGCAACCGACGGCCCGGCCCTCTTGGAGATTGTGACGGACCAGAAGGTTCCTGTTCTGCCCATGGTCCCTGCCGGCAGCGCACTGCATGAGTTCCTGGTCTATGATGAGAGTAAGTTGATTCCCGTCGTCGATGCCGTACCAAAAGCTAACCATGTGATAGAAACGGCCAAGGAGCGCAGAGCTCAAACAAAGGCCAGGTCCGGTCGTTGAGCTAAGCTGCTAATGTTTTGCGTTCGTCCTTATTCGTTGTCAATATTTGTGGGTCAATCGGCGTTTTTCAACATCTCTCGCATCGTGACATGTCCTTGGGTATTCTTCTTGGCAAGGTTTGGCCAGTCAAAAGCAAGATATCATTTTTCTGTAAGCGACCAGATGGTGACAGTTTGAATAACAGACAATTTGTGTGGCATAGTGTTGTGCCTATCACGATAAATCTTAGTTCAGCCGGGTTCAAATGTAGAGTTCCCGCATGAAAGCTCAATATCAAAAACGTCAATTCACCACTGCCATAGTTCCATCACCGTCGCTCCACCATGCAACCTTCACAATGTCCATACAGTCACTTCTAGGAACAAGGTATAAGTTCCAAATCACTACCATTACCATTTCCGGAACAAACCAAACGCCTGAGGCATCCAGTGTAGATATCGGATTGAGGCTTCAATCTCCCGAAGAAGACCGAACGTCAAGACGTGACGGCAGCGCATACAGCTGTCTCGTCACGCATCAAGACTATCTACACAACAGAAAAGACGAGAGTACGAAATCCTTCAAGGTAAGATGCCCCCATTGTCACCTTCGCCGCCGCCGCCGGCTTCGTCCGTATCTCGCTCAGCGGCCGTTAATGCCCTTATTGACGAATGGCGGCGCCAACAAGGCTTACCCGTACGAGGCTCTTCCTTTCACCATGATCCGCCTCCTGCACCTCAGGCACCTCCTTCATCCTCAGTCCCTCGCTCACAAGCTCCTTCTCCCCCACCACCACTACAGCCCCCTTCTCCACGTTCGGACACCCCCCCACCCTTACCACCATCCGCGTCGAAGCCCAAACCTGAAATCAGCATCTCTGACTGGCAAACCGTGGAAGAAAGCCCAGCTTTGTACGTCTTTCTCAAGAACGCTGCGCCTCCGGCACCACGGAAGTCTCCGCCTCACTCAGTGCAGCATGGGGATAGTGACGAGGTTGATGGAAAGTCTGATCCAGGAACTCATCCACAGGGACCGGCGGAAGAGGGGGTTGGGCATGCCAACGGGACTGCGCGGGATGCCCAGCTAGATGAAGTTGCTGCGGGTGATGCTGACCAGGCAGGAGATTCTGAGGAGAAGAGCTAAGGGGTAGGAGAGACGCTGGTGAGAGAAATGTAGTGTTGTTTGGGGATGCTGCAAATGGCGATGGGGACGTTGGTATCAGGAGTATTGATGAGGTTGAGTCGGTTTGAGATATTTGGCGTTGTTTAATCACGTGTATCTGTTAGGGGATACACTATTTTCGTAGCGAATGTCTTTTCTTGTCTGCGTCTTTGCTTATGGCAGTTCTGTGGATGTTGCGATGTATATGGCAGTGTCAGCGGTCGAACTACAGGCAACAGAAATCAGACTACTCTTAGAGCCTGTTCTTAAAGGAGGATTTATTCACTAAGCTAATAGACCACCGATATTAGATCACGATATTTTTCTCATCAGCTGGTATCCCTCGGTGCAATTCAATCGGACAGACGGTAGTGTCACGAAGAGCGACGAACCCGAATTCTTAAACTGCTCAACTTCCTTTGCAGAGTATTCTGTCAACGTCGCCTTTGAAAACAGCACACGAATATTTCGCCATATCGACCTAAAACCAGGAGAACCGCTGTTGCCCACATTTCAGCTTAGCTTATATAGCCATATCTTCGGCCCAAGTCACCCACCACTGATAGACCTGGCATCTGAGTACGAACTTGAACAAGCAAGTGCAATTCAAGACGGCACTGTTACAACCCTGAAAGGAGAAGCGTGTATCCGTTAAGTCTCCATTTCCCAGTGTCACTCATTGGCTATTTTTCTCAGACGCAGTAGCCACTCATAATTTTCGAGCTGACAATGGGACACTTATTTCACAAAGTTGCTTTTTCAACGTGAAGTTTACTGGAGACAATATATTGGTCCAATTCAACATCACATCTGAAGGTCTTGCAGAACTCTTCCATGATGTAACACTATCTCTTGTCACTCTGAGTCCCGCTCGCTAGAAAACCGAAAAGTCCCTCATGATCGAAAAGCCATACGTCAACGAGTAGTTACATGTTTAATGAAAAGTTGTACATTTTCATTTCTTATAGCCTTAGACTGCTATTCAATGGGGAGATCGCTCTGCTGGGCTTGTCTGCCCTCAATCAAAATGACGGTGCTGCGCATAACGGCTTCTTCGACACCGTTTGCGCAAGAAGAACTAGTAAAGTACTAGTTGATACAGCGAAGCGTAGTTGCTACTTTGGTAGAGATGATAAGGACCGCTTCTCGGAAGAGCTGAAAGAACTTGGCCTCGTCATTGGGCAAGTTGAGCAGGAGTAAGAGCAAGATTGTGATGAGAGAGCAGCCAGCCAGAACTATGACGGATGTGGCACTGTGTTGATGGGTTTCAGGACGTTAGAGGAACTTGGACGTTCAAATGCAAGGATGCAATAAGTAGAGGGTGCAGTTTTCTGATACAGACCGATGTAGTACAGCACTCTTTTAGACCAAGATCGAATTCAGTGTCGTAATTGATTGCTTCAGGATGATTTATTCCGTGACAATATGGTCGTGTGTGATTCCAGATGCGTGAGGCTGGGATGAGGCTGTTTCAGTTCGCGTGACGTCATGTTAAAACAAAATGACGGTACCTTTCACATGCACGTGTATGAGCACAGAATGGCATCATTATGTTCACGAGTTCTCCTACTTGATCTTAATTTCTCGGTTTCAGCGTTTACAATTTCTCGCCTACCAACGACATGTCTGATACTAGAACCATGTCTGAAATTATGAGGCATTCCGAGCCGCTTGTAGACGGGGACGACGGCGTGGTGCGCTCTATTCGCGACGTGCCTGTTACCGAACAACGAAAACCGTTCATCAACTCGAAAAGGTCGAGGCTTCAACACACAGGTATGTTTGCGGGTGGTATGATCAGTAGCGAGTTTGCTAATGCGACCAGGCAC
The DNA here is from genome assembly GCA_005212705.1 of Curvularia lunata. NCBI lineage: Eukaryota > Fungi > Ascomycota > Dothideomycetes > Pleosporales > Pleosporaceae > Curvularia > Curvularia lunata. The sequence goes on along the minus strand of PELC01000032.1, from coordinate 195,470 downwards.
TGCTCGCGCGAATCTCGCCCCATCTGCAGAATCCCCCCAAGGCACCAAGCGTTGGAAAGAGCAGCACTCTCATCAGACCGTTCTGCAACAGCATTGCGACTTCTTTGACCGTGACCATGATGGTATTCTTTGGCCACAGGATACGTTTGTTGGCTTCTACCGGCTCGGTTTTGGTGTCATCCTATCCATCATCGCGGTTTTCGTTATCCACGCTAATTTCTCCTACCCGACGTGCTCTGGATGGTTACCCGATCCATTCTTTCGTAAGGGTTCCAATTCAAAAACTGCGTGAGACTCACGCTGACTTCAAATCCCATCATTTCAGGCCTCTTCCTCAAGAACGTCCACAAAGACAAGCATGGCAGCGACACAGGGACATACGATACCGAAGGACGCTTTTTGCCGCAGAAATTTGAAGACATTTTCTCCAAATATGCGGAGGGTAGGGATTACTTGACCATATGGGACGTGAGCAACGTGCTCAAGGGACAACGGTGCATTGCTGATCCGATTGGCTGGGGTGGTGCATTCTTTGAATGTAGGTCGACGCCAGTATTGTTGTTTGTAGAAGTTCTTACTAACGAATCCAGGGATGGCCACGTACATCATGCTCTGGCCCGAGGACGGCAGAATGATGAAGGAGGATATCCGCCGCATATACGACGGGAGTATATTTTATACAATTGCTGAGAGACGAGAGAAGAGGTCATGAGGTCGATGTGTTACGGTCTCCTTAAGCTCATCGTGCTCGTGGGTTTCGTCCGATAGAAGTTATCACAATTGAATGTGGAAAGGCCTTGAACCAATTGATCGCGATGATGTGATGTTTTATCGGATCTAGAACAAACAAAATTGAATTCCTTTATCTCCAAGTAAACTCCTCTACGGTCTTCACTGCAAAAGGAACGATGAAAATGTATCTGCTGAGACTTGTTCTTAGGCTCAACAAATAAATTCGCTAGCGCTAGCAACGTGGAAGAAGCTTATCAGAAGGATGATAGCACTAGCCAATTGAAGCTGATGTAGGCTGTACGCGATGCTACTTTCAGCCACTGCGTTGATGCAGCCTACTCTGAGGTCATGCAAAGCCTTGTCCTCTACCCCGCAGGCGCGACATGCTCACCGATCATCCAATAAACTGAATCAGCTGTGCTTCTGCCTAATATAAGCCCAGGCCCTTATATGAACGGCTAGCTAGTTGCAGAAAAAAAGGTTTTATAGAAACAAGTCAATCTTTAGGGAACGCGATAGAGCACGGCTTCAATTCATACTTCTTCCCCTGTATTGTCTCCTCCCCAGCTGTTTTGTTGATTAATATGTCATGTCGATCAGCAAATTCAACCCATCTGTGGTATCCGGTACGAACGAAAATACGCTAGCTCTGGTCAATTTCAATGTCGATCTGTCCTTACTCAAGCTGGAAGCTCCAAGTGAGTTCAAAGACCTAGGACGCTCTTTAACTCGACAGCGTCGGGAGATCGCGGAAGATGGTTCAGTCCATAGAACCGCCCGGCGCCTTGGTGCCGTCTTCGAGGACATAGCGCCACATACTCCTAATCTGATTCGAGCGTATGGCTCTAGGGTATCCGAGATCTCTAGAGACTCATCGAAAGAAGGGCTTTTGTCCAGCCGAGGCGTCTTCGCTGAGTGTGCTGGCATGGATGGAACATCCGTCTGGGCCGCAGCAACATCTGGTAAGACAGCCATCGCGGTTCACCTTTTGGCCTGCATGCTCGCTCGAGCTTGGTCTAGTTCCCAAGCCACTTCCATCTGGGTGGAAATCATCGAGGCTCGGCGGCAAGAATTGCGAAGGCAAATCAGCGATGGGCTTTACGATAACTCTACTCAACTTGGCTTGGCCTTATCTGCAGACCTGTCTCGGAATGACCTTGCCGAATGGGACGCATCCACTAGAGCTTGGCTTCAAGTCGCAGACGATGTGAAGATCAGCCCGCAAAAACAGCTCATGCTCATTATAAACAATGTGAATATTCCGGTAAATCAAATGGCAACATCAACGGGAACATATGCACGAGTCATTGAGGCTTGGAAAACAGCGACGGAGACCATCGAGAAAGTTATTCGAGGGCAACCACACAATGTCACGAAAGGGTCCGTTTTACTGGGCCTTGCTGCTTGGCATCTTTATCCCAACATTTTAGTTCTGGGTGATACCCCCACCCCCGTCAATTTCAATGATTCTGTTGTGGAAGAATCCGGTCAACTCACCATCGGGCTATCGAACCCAGATTCCAACAAAGACGAGGGCGTGTATTGGTCCCTTTCATTGTCACATCTTCGCTTCTATGGGGATCCGGTCAAGGTTACGAGTATCACGACAAGAGATGCTTCTAGACTAAACATCGATGAGTTCCACCTTCTTGTTCTCGGTAGTTTACTTGCTGATTGGGGCCTTCACGCAAAAGATTTTCTCAAGGCAGCCGAGTTTTTTATCTGTCTGGATGAGATAACCTCTCAATCAAATGGAACCTTTGGCTTTCAACCTTGGGAATGGCAACCTTGGAGATGGCACTGGATCCATTTGTTCAGCATAGCATCGAAGAAACTCATCACTTCTGAGGGCACTGAAAGAGAATTAGCAGTTAACACCATCGCACTTGGCCAACGGCGTGGTCGAGGCTTATTGCGGGAGAACACATCCAGTATACCTCCCTTGTTTGGGTTGTGTGACTCTTGGGTTCTTCATCTCCTCAAGATGCAGGATCATCTTGACTACACATTTGACCAAAGCGAAGCAACAGAACTGGAGATGATGAGATATATTGCTCGACAACTTGATCTCAAACATGCAGAGTGCATCATCAGAGTAAGAGGCGCAGGGAAGTATGTCACGGCAGTTCCGCATAGAGACAAGGATCGCGAATACCACATCAACTGGATTGAGATCAAACCGTCCTCCTCCTGGGATGGAATCTGTTCCTGTCACGATCTCGGCCATCATTGTCACGCAGGACTATGTCCTTGTATGCTCCATGGTAAATGGTGCTCGAATGCCTGTCACCAAGAAGGCATGAAGCTGCAAAATACACCCTGCCCAGGCTGTCAAAGAAGTGATCTGAGAACGAAGAATTCGTCAGAGGAAAACTATGATTGCAAGAACTTGAAAGATGACGAGGCTTTTCGATACATAAGGGGCTCTCTATTCGACACGCTGGATCCGAAGCTTGCACCATCATTGAGCGATCTCGGGATCAAGTCTAAATCTGCCAAACACAGAGCATACGCGGCAAGTATCCCACCATTTGCGATTCAAACGAGGTCAAGTGCAGTCCACCCTGGAAGGCGACACCTTTGCAGCTGCTTTTACGAATCTGGAAACGTTCGGTCTCCAACCTTTGTCCTAATTGCAGGATCGGAAAGCCATGTAGGCTTGTTTTTGAGATGCGATATTGGTGTCCGTGTCAGAAAAACGAGGTTGCATGAAGCACAGAAAAGGGCGCAAACGGAAATAATCCAGACAGTTGACCAGGTCATTGGCTCTCTGAAAACGGGTCGAATATCTCCAAGACAGATCATTAGATATCTTACTACACTCCAGGAGGGCCAACGGATTCACACGCCCACATTCAAGAAGGGGCTTGAAATTAGCCACTTCGCTGACCGCTTTCTTTTTGATTCTCTTCACGCCCTTTCGCTTGCAACTAAGACATTTGCTGATCTACCTGGGGCAACAATCAATCTCAAGATCATCAGCACACATTTACACAAGTCTCTGTGGCTTCCATCTCAAGGCGTACGATACCTCAACCGCCAGCAAAAGTTTGCATGCATAGCAATGTTCGAATCAGGCCTATACAATATTGATCCGACTGTAATGAAAGACGTCATTGCATTATCCTCTCGAAACAGCATTTTTGCCTCTGCTATACTTCACAACGATCCAGGTTCTCTTGACCACGTTGATGATGTTGCTCGGGTAGTTGGAAACGTAGGTAAAACGGGAATGGTCTTGATGGTCGCCCCACAAGTACCGCGAACAAAAGGAGCCAAACTCGATGACTTTCGTCTCGTTTGCCATAATCTTTTTGATGGAAAGTCAGAAGACAGCTTCAGATCCACTTCTCTTCACTTAACATTCACTGAATTCGAGCTACCTGTCGACGTTGGAGAACGAGGAGCTATTGATAGGGATCTTTGTTTCGTGGAGACGCTTATCCAAGTCTACAATCGGAACGAGTGGATCGCTGACATCGATGTCTTACCCGTATTCCATATCGAGAATGATGCTGTGCGCCGCAATACGGTGAGCTGTAAGGGATGCTCTCCGATAATACCGCCGGTACTCGTGTCTATCGACAATTGGGAAGAACTGCTAGATATGCCACAAGATCTTGGCAAACTCAGGATTGCGGTTTTCAGAGCGCATGATAATTGGCTTGCAAGGCTCGCTGCTGCTTGTATCTGCCAGCAGAAAGGTCTACGTATCGTCATAAACCCATCAAAAGATGTTTGTTGGCAATGTTGCTGCAGGAAGAGGTGGAACTGGACCGTGGAAACACTCCGCAAATCCAACATGGCGCTGCGCGACTCCATTGACATTGATGGAACTGTAGATGAACAAGGTGACGAAGCGGACATAGAAAGCGCGAACAGTTCTGACAGTGAGACCTCCTCCTCTGATGATGATGACCACGAAGCACAACCAAGTTCTATCACCTCTATCAAAAGCGAGGTCGGGGAAAGCGGTCTTAACTCTGTTTCCAAGCCAACGCAGATCAAGCAAGAGCCGGATGCAGCCTACAACGACATCGGGTATGAATCTGACGAGACTGCTATCAGATCTTCAGACTCTGACGAGGAGGACAATACGCTGAAACCATTCGTTCCACAAGTCTTTATCTGTTGAGCAAGTATTTGCCACGAAGCTCCGTCTATCCATGTTCAAACGTGGCACAGGATCAACTCCCAGCTAAACTTAGTATTGTCATGTCGAATATCTCTGTTCTTACCATGGATAATAGCTCAGGTGTATCAATTGATAGCAGGTGACATTACTGGCCTTATTGCACTAATGCACATTGCGGTGCGATAGCCATCTCAATAGCATGTGTTTACTTGTTTGACTACTATGCCTAGTTATGGCAATATAGCAAAAGATGAACAAATGTGAACAGTGAGCGAATGTTTTGCATTTTTCCGAAAGAATCACTAGTAGACCGCTGGAGTAATCATCTATGGCGAAATTCAAGCTAAGTTGGGAGATGGATTAATGATTTCACGTCTGTCCAAGCTGTGAGCTCTGTTCGTCCTTGAGTCTCACCTTAGTCCTTACCAGATCATGCTGATTCAAGCTCTATTCTCGATTCAGGGGCTTCATCAATCACTGGATCCGTCAATAACATCGTTGCTGAAGCGGGTCTCAGCTGATATTGAACAGCACTAGTACTGAAAAGGAAAATATTGCATCTTGAGATGTTACTATGCACATTACATCTTGATTCTAGACAGAATCCTTTATATTCCATTCGGTCTGCTAGTGACACAGCCTCATCAATGTACTTGGCAAGCGACGTGTGGTCAGCCGGAGACATATTATGAGGCTCAGCTGATGCCAAGCAATTATAGCACTAAAAAGGAAAATATCATGTATTCCAATCATTCGATTTGCAAAAGCTACTATACCAAACTGGGTTGAAGTCTAAGCTGTTCCTAATTCGCATGTACGCACGGTGTAATCATCAGCCTCAGCTGGATCCGCTAAGGTCTAACGCTATTGCTATTTCTAGGTTTTTTTTACATACCAATGAAGTCCTGTTGTAATTGAACCTTCCTATATCATTTGTATAAATATTACCTCGTCGAAAGCACCAAAAAATAGTCTCACAGACGTTCGCACAGAAATTTTCGCTTACACATCGAATACGCTTTCACAACTTTCGGAACCATGAGATTCAACATTTTTCCAATTGTCGCCATCGCGGCAACTCTACCAAGCGCCTCTCTGTCTGCACCAACTGATTCTGTTGGCATCCTTCCCCGCGACAACACTGCTGCTATTATTGGCACCTGGGATGACAAGCAATGTGGCATTTCGAAAGTAGACGACAGCGTCGCTGTTCCTGATGACAAAAACGTCGGTGCTTGCAAGGAGCTGCGCGGTTACAGTATGCAAGTATTCTGGGTAAAGAAAGGGTGCACAGGTACGTATATTGCCCAGTTTTCAAAGTGACATGCATAGATAAGCTGCTGAGGAGTTCTCTAGTCTTACTATTTGAAACGAGAGGCTGTAAAACGAACCCAACGACTGCGGGCTCGCTGGCAAATGGTTGGAATCAATGTTTCGATACAAGCAAATACGTGAGTTGGACAACTTATTGTGGATAGATTATCAGATGGAGTACTGTTAGTAGAGTGTATTTGGGGTTTGGTTTCGGGACGTATAGATCACTTCATCATTGCGTGATCTGGAAACACTATTGAAGGCTTCGTAGGAAATGCTAGCTGTGGCAATATCCCTAATTATATTGTTTTCTTGGATTCGGACCTAGAATTTAGTTTAAATAGTTATATTGGAACTACCAATTCTTGGTAGAGACTGGAAACATTCTTGCCCACCACTAAGTTGGAGGTATACTTACTGTAGCCAATTCTAGCCCTATCTTTGATACTTATGGTTAATAAATTAAGACCTTTACGTCAATACTCATAACCACCGATACGCAAGTTGATTCTTTATATTCCTTCTATTTATGGACTACGTTCAGTCAACAACTGGGGCAGGTTATTCCTACAAATTGGAGTGCCAGTAGCCTATCCTTGTGCCAGCTTGTTTCTCATAGAATGAGCTGGGATAAGTACGGCGAGATTGCAGAGCTTCGCCCAAAGCTTTGGCTTGATAATAGAATATTACATTAGGTAGAAGCTCTGCGATAGGACAATGTCATGTCCATAATGATATCAGTCATAGTCTGGCTTTCCATCTTAGAGTTCTTGTACTCTTTCAGCTTCATCTTTCGCTCTTTCAGCTTCATCTTTCGCTCTTTCAGCTTCGCTTTCATCACTCTCAGCAGCCCTAGCACTTAGCTGGTGAATGCTTGCTTCATTTTTGGCAGCGCGCTTTTTCCAATGAAACCATGTCATAGCCACGATGCAAGCAAGCATAACCACTGCAGTCGAAATCCCCATACTGACTTTTGCTGTCTTAACTGGAACCGTCTCATTAATCTTTTGAATCGACCATGGGTAGCATTCTGACTTGATAACGATGAAAATACCAAGTCCAACATATAGGAAGGGTATGACTGTACCCGCCCATCGTTCAGCTACACGTAGGATGTGTTTTTGCTTCATAACAAGCCATGCGACAACGATCCATACACCAAGTAGGATGTAATAAATGACCACATAAATAGCGATCTCAGCACCTTTCGCCTGCGAGAATAACGGGATATATGTCCCAATATTATCACCACCATTCATGATCGAAACCATGGCGACGCTGAATACGGTCTTCAGCCCAATGTTCCTAAATTTCGTCCACCATCCTTTTCTTTCTAGCTCTCTTGTGTCTTCTCCTAGATGTCTTGTTTCCTCTATATTCCCAGCTTCTCTGTCTCCATCTGGACTCTCTTTATCCATTGGGAAGACCAGATGAAGGCCCTTCCACAAGCCTAGTAAGATCGGCAGTAGGCCCAAAAAACCAATAGGCTCAGCAGGTAGCACAAACGCAACCCCAAATCCAATCATGCTTACAGTTATGATAGCACTGAACCCTAGGTATTGGCCTATGGTAATTTGGAAGGGAGTTATTGATTGGTTTGTAGTGGCTTCAGCGAAGAATGTGACCAGCACAAATATATCGTCGATATTAGTTATCGCGAACGTACTACATGCTGTACCAATGGTCTTCCCAAAATTCATTTTAGTTCATACGAGAGAGGTCGCAGATGGGAAGGAGTTGTAATAACTAGAATTCAAGGTCGTGGTCCGACAAGATACGATTTTTCAACTGACTGTACTGGCGCGTACAATGTGCAGGACGTTTCTGGAAGTGACACGGTAGGAGACTCTGTTAACGAGAGCGGAAAAAGCTAATAGTGACAGAGTGAGTGAAAGCTGTTGTAAACGCAAAAATTGCAAGTGGGTCTTGCAAGGCTTGGCAACTGCACAAAGCATTGGCCATGTTGGGGATAGCCTGGAAGGACCAGAGCATCCAAATTCAAGTTGTAACATGCTGATCAGGTAGGTTGATCAGATATCTCTATGACCCGCCTATTCCTGGGAACATTAGGAAGATTCTAGAGTGTCAACTCAATTTGTCCTTGTGTCCAACTTCTCAAGGTTCTGTTGGCATGTAGGAGATGAAGATGCTGGGGTGGGCTGTGAACATAAGGGCACATGTATAGCTCAAGGGCCATCATAGCATTCCAGTAGTATACTTTTCAAAAACGTTGAGTCAGATAGTTAGTTGCATACTTGTGTTTAGTGTACGGACCATAAAACGTGGGACATTGACTAATTATGGGCATAAACACGTGATGACCATGTGACTACGAACACCATATCAGTACACCTTCTTTGCCGAGTAATACGAGACGCACCCGCTATTAGCCTGATGACAATCGTAGCATAGTGTGTCAAGGTATGGCAGGATCGCTACTACTAATTAAACCGACTTTGCCTTTAGATATTGGAACTATTCTATCTCACAACTTTCCTTTTCAAGCGAGCAAGACTTGCCTGCTTGTTTGCATCACACGTGGTCCCCATCCCATGTCACTAAGTGACTTCCGCCGATAGTAGGAGGGGCAATTCGACTCAATTCCCATATATGCAATTGCGACCACAATTCTGCCACGCTTACAGCCTTCATTGGCATCCACCCAAAGTAACGTTGTCCAAAATTTCTTGTGTGCAGCAGAATATAGTCCTCTGCACGGTAGTCGGCATCTACACATTTGACGATAGAAGTGGCGGGATCTGACAGGACTTCGTCATCCGCAAAAAGAAATACGCGGTGCAACTTGAAGTCTGTGTTCATTGGCTGGCCACCTTCTCCAGCATTGTATAGGTCGCGTAGTTGATCTATATCGAGGCCGGCCAAAGCAGGATCCGAGCGTGGGTCGAGACGAAAAAATGACCACACCTGTTGGAATCCAGGGTCTTCTTCAGTCGTTCCAGTCATGCTTAGAGCACTCTCGTGCGCACCAGCATGAATTTTTTGGAGTAGTCGCTGCCATTGCTGGTCAGATGAAGGTCTGTATCCTGTGCGGTAAATAGTAAAGCCCCAGTTCCTACGGCCAATAATTCCCTCGTCTGACCAGACGCGAAGTCCATGCATCCATTCTTCGATGGAAGCTGTCATGGTGGACGTGAAGGAACTTTAGCCAAGGCCGAGTGTTATGTAGTAGTAACCAAGAGTTAGCTGATATGGTAAGGCGCGAGTGTTCTAGAGTAGATGATTGAAACCCTAGTACAAGCCAGTGGACTTGTATTTCAGTCGAAGCAGTATAAGCAGTACGTAGAGTGTGAAGTTCTAGTGCGAACCGCGCACCAAGTGTTGAACGGATATGGTCGTGTCCGCGCATGGAAAAGATTGCCAAATTTCATGAAAATTCTGAACGAACCCCGTCTCTTATTGGAATTAGTCCGTATTGGGAATCTTAGGGATCCAATGATTTATGTTATAGATCATGCTCTCTCATCGAATTCTTTAAATTCTGTTTACTGAGACATCGTTAATAACCCTGTAGATCGCCACCTTCAAATATCTCACCAAAATCTAGAACAAGACTAACGAAGTATTGCTCAAAGCTATGCGAAAACAGAGTGAGAAGATACTCATCAAGGTCGAGTTAATGAATTGGACAATTTATTCACTTTCTTTATGTTACACTAAGACCAACACGCTTATCTTCTTCTTTTTTGTTGAGAAAGAATAATGATAAGAATTGTATCTAAGATTCTCAAACGTACACAATGGAAGTAGCTGAGAGGATTCTGTTGTTTGACTAAGCTGCAATCTTTCTACCGTACCGCAATCCTCCTGCCTGCCACGTCGCAATCATGTTACTGTGCCGCAACTACGTGACTACCAATATTGGTTGCTCTGAGATTGTGGCACTGTGATATCCCCACTACATTACTTCGCTTCTGGATAATATCATCCATTGATAGATGCATAAACTCATCCCAATGAGTTTCCAGCCTGTATTAAGCCTGGTCTTCGACGAACTACGGCACCTGGCTTGAGGGCGCAGCCTGCAGGCCGTCTATCCCAGTACAGGTACATCACAGCAGCTGAACTGAAGCTTTCCCTCCTCCCTTTTATGCTATTTGCTAATAAAGATCACATAAGCTCATATTGCAAGACTAAGCCGATAAGATAATCGCCAAAAAACGTGTCCAGCGCCCTGTCTCACTCCAATTATCCATCTACAAGCCACAAATTACATGATATGGCTCGATCCTACGCCGTCTCACTGGCCTCACTTTGCCTGGTTCGCTCTATCTCTTCGACATCGTTTACCTTGTCACACTCTACACTGGATGGCACATGGAAACTACATCTATGGTCGCAGCAATTGCTGCGTGGCCCACGGCGATGAAGATAGGCGTGAAGGCTCTCTTCGCGTTTCTATTCTTCTAACATGGGTTTAATGTACTGAGGCACTTGATGTGGGATGTTGGTGTTGGGTTCAAGAATCAACTGGCTACTAGAATGGGTTGGACAGTCGTTGGGATGACTGTTGTCGCGTCGCTCTACTATACTTTCATGAGATAGACAGTTAGGACTTAGATAAGACATAGCTAAGTTCTGGGCTAGGTGCAGATGTTTGGAGCAGACGAGAGAAGCGAGTACTCTGTGTTACACGTATATCAACATTATATGGCATTGTCTTCCATCGTACTTCATTACGTGCATCGAGTGTCCCGTATTTTTCGGATCTCGGCTAAGGCCTTCTTGGATGGTGTGACCGAAACTGCAAGGCTTATGTAGATCTTGCCCATCATAGCCTTGGCAAGATGGTAGCGCAAGTTTCTGTTTGGCTGGCTCGCATGATCCTTCCTACAAGGGATGCCGTGATCCCGCTTGGATATAGAGGATCTGATATTTTAGGACTTTCTCCAAGAAGCTTGTTGTCGGAGGTTGAAGTCGGACGCCTAACAGTGGCGGAAATGTGATGTCATCGGTTAGTATTGACATTGGTTGACTATAGTAGGGCCTTAGTAGGAATTCTATAAAGGAAGACTCGACGATGACTATGATTTGGAAAAACTAACTGAGTCCTCCACTTTGGCCACGAACATGTTGTTCCCTATCAAATGCTCAGTAGTGGCTTCTTTGCTAGCAACAATATCCGACGCACAATCCTCTTCCGACTCCGGCCCTCGGTCGTTGACGTGCGATGATCTCGCTGGAGGCCTCGCATACAATGCCTCTGTCACACATAATATAACGGCTTTGAACTTTGCCTACCTCGGGGATAATGATGGTGTGACTATCTCAACAGACGATACAGCCACTTGGAAGATTTCGTCTTACATTGGGCCTGCATTTGATAGCGATGGGTCCATTCCCAACGAAAACATCACACAAGCTGTTTTATGGCTTGATACGGGAGACTCAGATATGGAGCGTCTGGGTGCCAATATCGGCCTCTGCCACAACTATGTTCCGTTGGAAGACCACCAAGCTAATAATCCGAGGTGGAATCTGAGGTGGAGTGGTGAAGTTTTGATGAGGTCGCAGCAAGATAATGGAGATTGCAAGACGATGCTAGGAGAAGAGTGTGTGGCGGCACTAGAAAATTGGTACGCGGGTCAAGGACTTGGTGCATGGAGTACCGATAAGTACCCGGCGTGCACCGTTATTCAAAACACTATACCCCCCGAATGTGAAGGAATGCTGTCTGAACCTCTTACAATGGGTAAGCTCCTGGGTGTATGGCAACGGAGAATCAGACCATGTTAACCAACTTCATAGATGCTCTCCCTCTTAATGCCTCTGCTGAAGACCGTATCTGGAAATGGGACAGGGGCGTCAATATAACCTCATATCCTGATGACCCTATACTACCGACATGTGACGGCCGCAATCTGAGTAGTGGCTGGGGAAACAGGATCAACTACAGAACTGACTACCAGACGGCACTCAACTTCCCCATCGTGGATGTAATGATGTTCTACCCTACAGTTCCAGTCACTAGAGGCGTATCTACCAGGAGCATTTATACAAAGGTTGTTTGTTTGAAGCCTGAAAACATACATGAAGATAGTCGGGCACCGTGGACTGCGGAAGAGGTGCTCGATAAGGGCTATGGTTTCCAGAATGATGAGTCAAGTGCCGAGAGAGCCTTTGAATGGGGTGGCAGGGCTGCGCTGGCATCAGTAGTTGGCATGTCAGTAGGAGTTTGGCTCGGGCTGTAACATATCCGGATGTTCTTAGTCAGTAACACGTACGTACAGGCTTGATTACCTCGAAATGTGCACTTGATCAATAGCTGATTCTTACCGACAAGGTGTTTATATTTTTCTGGTGCTCGTTTACAGTTGAAATCCTGCTTAGATATATATGTTTATTGCAAGTCTGCAGAAGATGGGCTCCGTCGCCAGAAACCAGGCAATTTGTCGAAATCGTCTACAAAACGCATGAGCGGCGGTCTTAAGTAATAGTCCTGCCAGCCATCATCCTGCAACTGCCTCTCGAGCTCAATGTAGTCACAGGGCTCGATATACATCCAACCAACATCTTCATGGTCGTTATTTGTCTCTCCGCCCTCCCAGTCAATCTTTTCGTCTTCTTCGTCTTCTTCGTCTTCGTCTTGTTCGCTGTCAGGTGCCCAGTCTCTTCTGACGAGCTTGAGCACAAGCGTGCCCATCTGTTCGAGTGATTCGAGGCAGATGTCGTCGACGAGGATACAGAAATTGTAACGAACTCCAGCCTGCCACAGATAATCATTCGTGCTGCTAGTTGGGCCAATTATTTTGTCCTCAGTCGCGGGCTTGCGGTCGGCACGCCAGTTACGTTGTAGCTCATCTACGGACCACCTGTTGAAATGCTTGCGGATCTCTTCAGGACCTGCTCCTTCGAATTCGGACCGGTCATCCATCACGACTAAGTCATATCTTGAAGAAAGGTCTGGTTGATCCGGTCGCATTGCCAGTGGCTCTTCAATGTTTCGGCGGAGCACAGAGAGTACACGATCCCAAGCCGCATCGTCGCTGTACGAGACACGGTACACGGCCAGACCCCAAGGCGCGTCAGGTTTGAGAAACGGAGCCCAAGGTAACACCAGGGGTTCATGAATTTTAGTCAAAAGCTCTTCGCTATAAGCCTGGAGTACATCCTTGCTAATAGGATAAGCCATGTTGACCGCCTCACGAGCAGCCTGAACCTTGTCAGGATCGAACTCTGGAATAGCGGCCATAGCATCTCGCATGGCACCCTGCCAAGCCTGAACGCGGGCTCTGTCCGCGTCTGTAAGTGGCATCGCTGGGGCTGTCTGCGTGGACCGGCCACGGTGGTAGTGAAGTGGGAGACTGAAGAACGAGCGACTGGAGGATTGGACGAGACGCTTTCTCACTGGAATTGCGAGGTTTCGAAATACGAAGCCTCTCAACCAGAAGCGCATAGAAACTTGGAGGAGATAAGGAAAAAGATGGGTTGAAGAGAGTGGATCATTAAATAGTAGCAGAGCTAACCTGTTCCACTAGTGGGTTCCTACTACTACATAATAGATCGCAAAACTAATGCAACTAACCGCAGCTATTGTAGAAAGCCTTTTTCATTTTAAAATCTATAATACAAAAAACTATGTCCTTTTTCGATCAGAAATTTATGCCGTGATCGATTCATGTAGCCCGCAGTCGCTGCCAGCAAGTGAACAAGGCACCCCTCAGTTGCTCAAAATAAAATTATCCATCAACTCTGAGATTGAGTTGCCGGGCTCTGCCAACAGCCCTTCTAAGAGTAGTTTGGACTCTGGCGCGACGGAGTAAAGCGCTTGGAACAGCAAACATACTTACGACGATGGCTTTGAGGGCACGGGGTGTCTCGCGTGGCTGAAACCCCACACGGTGAATCTTCTTTTTGAGATGCCTGCGTTGATCAATTTTCATGTTCACGGCGGCACCCATAGAGAAGGCCATGACGATTGTAAGCAGGCAAAGAAAGAAATTGACGGTGAACATGGCAGCTGGTGAGATAGCTCGTGGCCGACCGGCTTGGGTTCGCTGGGCGTTGATGAATCGTGCAAGAGACGAGATGATAAGCTGCATATTGCTCCCAGCGACTACCATGGCAAATTGGGAGCCAAATCGCTGGGCAATCTGAGAAATCAGTTCGGCTGGCTGGCGCAGGCGCGCACCCGCAGTTCGAAGGGCCAGCCGCCACGGGTGGGTGCCTGACACGGCCTGGAGTAAGACGGATCTGGTAGCTGGCGACATAGCGAGCCAGTCGTCGCGCTCGAGACACGAAGCATCTGCCTCAAGCACACGCACTCGCTCTGCAGCAGCAGCCAGGGCAGCCTTCTCCCATAGGTCGCGAGCCGGCAGAGATGACATGCGCTGGCGGGCTACGGCCAACTCTGTCTCAAGCCACTCGGTGAAGTTTTCCATGCAGGTCCCAATAGGTCGTTTCCACTGGGCACGCAAATCATCGAGCACAGGGTTATCATCACTCCACTCGCCCGCTTTAGTGTAACGCGTAGTCGCAGCTTCGAGATTGACAGTGGCGATGTTTCGCAGCAGCGTACAGTTCATCTTGTTGAATTGGTCGCGGGGAGCGGCCCAGGACAGCTGCAGCGCTGCGCACAGGCATGTCGCAGCGACCTGGGTCAGGCTGCCGGCCTTCATGCGGCCTGGCATGAGGCCGATGGCCTGGCCGACCAGGGTAAGAACCGCACGGAAGGCTCTCACGAATGACTGGTAGAACTGGCCTGTGTAGTTGAGGTTGATGATGTGCTTACGCCCCTCGAATTCTTGCTGCAGCGCCACCAAGCGCTCGACAAGTCGTTCTCGGTCCTTTTCGGTTGCTTCTTGTTCCGAGTGTGCACCTCTACCGACTGAGGATACCGTTGCCAGTGCCTGGTGTACCCGTAACCGCTCCTCGAGGATGCCCATGTCCTTGTCCAGCGCGCGCAGCTTCTGCGCCGTCTCATCATAGCTTGGCGCCTTCATCCGCTCGCCGCGAGAGGGCTGCCCCGGCGCGCGCATCAGCTGCTGGCGGGCGACACTGACAATCTGCATGGCCGAATTGACAAAGGGCGTCGCAAGTGCGATACAGATCTGCATGGCCAGAACCGTTCGTGCGTACTGCACTAGGTTGTGTTGCAGCTCTACTAAAGGCGTCGTCGCTAGGTACAACGAGGGCACCGCGGACGCAAGCGTCATGGGAAGGGTCGTGGCCCCGTATAGACATCCAGACCCAATCCACCCACCCGACAGCAGCCCCCCTTCGACGCTTGCCATGTCGGCCTCAGAGACTCCAAACATAGCCAGGTAAAGTATGCGCGCCACCATCCAGTCACGCTGAGCTGGGGGCTGTGCTAGTTGTGCGCACTGTTCTGCACTGAAAGCCACCACGGCTGAGGGAGAAAAGGCACGACGCTTCTCGGTGGAAAGATACGTACAGAGTATCTCATGGAGAAGAGCGTCTTCCTCCACTAGGACAGGAGAGGGGTTGGCGGCATTCGGCTGGTTGTCTGTGGACGAGGATGAAGAACCTTCAATATCATGGCTTGTATCTGAGGCTCCCTGTAGCTTACCATTCATGGTGAATAGTGACTGGATGGGTATCCGGATGTGGCTCAGGAGATACCCAATACTGCCGAACACAGTCGAAGATATCGCAGGAATTGTACGTGTGCAGTGGGCAAGTAATACTTTGTATGGTAACAGTGACAAATTAAATGTGCATGAACGAGGCTTTGAAGTGTGTTCGTAGTTGGCCTGGTAGAATCTGTAATTGATATATACACTGACGCCCTATCATCCTTAGATCATCTTATACTTCGGTATTTTGTACACGAACCGAGAACTTGTCTTTTGCTGCATCAATTGTAGACGACCCGCACGCTGTTAACGACCCATTCTGTGTCACAGACCACGACGTTTTACGCGCGGCCTGTGTCAACCTATACGCCACTATGCCAAGGACGCCGAGATATACCTCCAGTCGGGCCGTGCCGGTCGAGATCTCGCCGGTCAAGAATGACCCGGGGCTTCCTTACTAGTTGCCGGTCAGGCTAACACACGTATGCTCACTAGTAATACTAAGCCTTCTGGATTACTGTCTCTGTAAAATTCTACAGAGCTTCCAACCAATTACATGCGTACTCACCTCCTCGTGCCGTCCCAGGTCAGCTCCACTTCCCACTTCCCACTTCCCCTTATCTCGCGTTAACTCTGTTGTTGTGCTACGCACTGCCACAACGAGCCGGTAGCTTGATTACCTGATGCTGGAGAACATAACCAACATGTATAGGTTCTCCTCTTCTGCAAAAATTAAGGGATACGTTAATGCCACGTTGAAGGCAGCTGACGATTGTCGGCATGGATGGTATCAACGTGGTGGAGGACACTGAATCATTATGTCGCACAACAAGACAGTCTTATGAAATCATTGAGTGTGATTGGATAGAAAGGTATTAGCACCTGCGAAGTTCATCCCGTTCGCCCAAGCCATCTGGCTTACACCCGTCTCCAAACTATATTAACAACCCTCTTGGGCTTAGCTCTAGGGTTAGTAGGCTATAATTGGCATTACTATAACTTGTTTATACGCGATATATGGTATAAGACACTAATAATGCCAATCTCAGTTGTCCTTGGCAAAATAGCTTAAGTCGTGCATTCTCGTTGCGATGAAAGTTTCAAAACATGAGTCAGATACGAGAGCGTGTCTATACGCCCCCTCGACAAAAGATTGCCTTGCAGCTTGTTAAATCCCTCAGCTTTACACGAATCTTGCTTTTCTAGGCACATGCTCAAGTTGAAGTGATATTGACCATTGATCTCCTTGACACCACATATGCTAATGAGAGAGCTCAATTCTACTATGGCACATGCAAAAAATTCATAATTATGAAGTCACGTGGTGCCTGATCCGGTCATCTTACTCATTCATAAATAACCAGGGAAATTCACATGTGTGCTGCGGCTATATCCTTGCATCAGCATGTACCTTGCAATACTCCGATACTGCACATCACGGAAGGTGTGCGTAATGGAAATCTAGATGTGTAACGCACGCTGAAGTACGCGTATGTTGCAAGGATACTGGACTCTTCACTAACCCTAAGGTATACGCCGGTAGCCTGAACTCGTCCACATGTCAATAGTGCGATTGCAATCAAAGACCATTATAAAGTTCTCTCGAAGAACCCGACAGTTTCAACTCACCAATACACGCCTCCGATCTTTTTTACAAACTTCAGTTTGAAATCAGTAACATCTTCTAAACCATCTTTTTTCTCTTTAGCAAATCCATCCCGCGAACTAGACTAAAATGGCTCAAGTCAACGAGGTCATTCTTCCTGGAACTTTTGAACTAGAAAACCATTCCTACCCCGCTACTATTGGAGCCAGCCTTCATCCAGTAGTAGAGAGCTTTTTAGACCTCGACAACAACTCCATTGCTGCACGATATGCGGCTCTCAATCCTGGTGTGGACCAAAGAAAACTGCAAGATATCCTTTCTTACAAAGCAAAACACTTTCTTTGGGCAGGTAAGCATCAAAAACATCTACAACAATATTATTAAGACTATATGCTAATCGTAAATCATCCAGGATCCGATATCTTCAAGGTCACTGACGTTCATGGCCATAAGCAGATGATTGTTGTTGAGACCAACTCATGCCCATCAGGCCAGAAATCGATGCCACATGCAAAGAAGCATGGCCGACATAATGGTTTTGGTATGCTCATTTCTAGTGTCGAATACTCGCGACTTGCCTAACATACTCTTTTCTTAGGAATGGTGATCAACCAGACGTTCAAAGAACTCGTCTCACACCTGGATCCTTCCATAGGAGGGCTAGCGGTCATATTTGACAAGAATCTTCTCGAAGCATCCGGTTACGCTGCTACTATGGCGGACTTGATGGACGAAAAGGTCCACCTCGTTGAGTTCTCGACTGGAGAACGCGCCGCATCAGTCAAATGGACAGATGGAATCATGCAGATTAGAGATACAACTGGTGGTGAGGCTTTCTTCACTTGACAACGAAATAACGTGAGATTGCTAATGTTTTGTGAACCTGCAGCTTGGCTACCAATTCGTGCGTGTTTCCGCTACGTCACCCAAACACCATGGGACCGTATCCCTATGCACAGCGAAACCATTGTTCTCAACCCAGTAAGACAATATATCTTCCCATATGATCAGCTTCAGTCACGCTAACTATCATGTCCAGATCATCTCGTGCATTGCTGGTGGTCGCAACAAATCCGTCGCTGCCATTGCTTACGATCAATTCAACAAAGACGCATCAACCAAAGGCCTGGGCGTACAAATTCGAACGCCTCTTACCCAAAGAAATGTGACCAAAGCCGAAATTCCCGCGCTCGTTCAGGCTACGGGCGGTCACGCTGTCGTCAAAGTTCCATACTCCAATGCCGGCCAGGGCGTCTACACCATCACCAATGCCGCAGAGCTCGATTCTTTCATGCAGCAGCCAGAATCCTACAAAGACTACATTGTACAATCGCTGATTGGTCGCCGCGAATGGTTAACTTCGCCTGCACCAAAAGGCGCCTACTTTCACTTCGGCACTCGCCCCGATTCGAACGGCAAGTCGCACGTCTTTGATATACGCTTCATGGTTGCGGGGTCCCCATCGGGATCGGGATTCAAGCCAGTAGCCATCTATGCGCGAAAAGCACGTGCTCCGCTGAAAGAATCACTCGAAGGACGCGAGGACAGCTGGGCCATGCTAGGTACCAATCTTTCTGTGCAAAAAGTAGCAGGTAGCAAAAAACACACCGCCTGGTCAACAGAAACGGAGCGCCTCGTTCCGATGACGGAAGACGGCTTTGATACCCTCGGACTCGACATGGACGATCTCATTGATGCCTATGTTCAGACAGTTCTGTCAGCCATCGCCATCGACAGAATGTGCGAGCGCCTTCTGCCGGGACATTCAGCTGTTCCAGAAGATCAGCAGCGTCTTGAGACGACTATTGTGCAGCAAGAAAGTGGGAACTTTGTTCAAACTGCTGCGCGGAGACTGCAGAAGGTGTTTGAATCGGAATTATTCAAGACTTGTGTTCAAGATAACCTGCTGTGCAAGCAAATCATGATGGGAAGTGGAGGCGTCAAGTTCTGAGTTTTTTCCTTCTTCTTTTCTTTTTTATATCTTCAGTTTCGCATATAGATCAAGCGTTGATCATGTTAGTTTACTATTCTGGAAATAGTGATCTGTAAATTCAGATGTGTATGAGGTATGCTATGAGTGATTCCTATAATCATATCGGTGTTTCCAGTAGAAATTAATTTCAAGCGGTTCAACCCACCTTAAACCACTGTTTAAATGCAGAGAGTTGTGATTCCGAGAATCAGTGTCTGGACTAAAGCGTATTTGGCCATATATATCAGCATGATGCATGGATCGAACATGTGCTAACTACTCGAATAACCATGAAGATAGGGTCTTGGAAAAGAGACCCGTTGCCTATACGCATATCATAATGGCTGCTGAGCTTTATCTCAGTTTGATGACTGGATCACAGCTGTAGCAATATCATTCAGCCAATTTTACTTATTTCTGTGGCCTAGAAACTTTGGCACACGAATTTTTGTCGTTAAACCAGCCACCAACACCTGCATATATTTCACGAACGCCTTTTGTATCATATGCTAATCGTTGAGTTTAATAATTGTCTCAAAAGCCTCCATATGTGCAATGTCATCTCTTCATTGAGGTTGAGCAATTGAATGGCCAACCAGGGTTGCTATATTCATGACATGGTAGCTATTATAACTAGCTTTAGCTTTGATAGTTATGAATTAATGAACATCTGACTAAATTCATTAGCTCAGAGGCTGCATTTAGTGCACTTAGTGGCTGCTTCTAGTGTTCCACCATGACACGAGCCCTTGCTCATCGAAGCCCAGTCTCCAGAATCAGACGAGATCGAGATTTACCGCATTTCAACATATCTCGAAAGCCTGATGTGATTGCTGCAAGTAGACACATAAAGCGATCGACTTCAAAACAGCCCCAGGCCACCGTAACAAACTGATTCATGTACTGCAAACCGTCATTAAAGATTTGCATCTGCAGCCTTCCTCGTCAGAGCGTAGCTTTCAGAAGATTTCGCTAGCCTTTTAGCTGATAGCTGTACTGTGAATCAATTGTGAACCTCAAAACTCTATAGCACAATAGATGAAAAGGGCTATGATTGTTTATCGCTGATATTGAGGCCTGCTCGAACGCATTACCGACTACTACTTGTTCGCTTCTTGAAATCAGGACATTTGCGACTTCTACAGTTTTCCCAAAGCTCTGGTGAGGCTTCCCAGGCCTTCAAAAGGAAACTGCTGATAGGCATATCCTTTCATTACCACCTTTCTTAATGTAAGTAATGGATATATCTCTTACCGTCAACATAAATGCATGTGATAACACTGTGGCGGTGATTATCACATGCGTGAGGAGGAAAAGTATTAGAACCCGCGCGCTACAGCGTAACGATGAGCCATGCAAGCGCAAGACTTGAAGTTGAATGACGTTTCAACAAATCATGTAGATCGGATGATCTGACCCCTGCATCTGTATTGGCGAACTGCGACTAGTCCTGAAGTGAGGCAGTAAGATGAAAAACGACATTGATGATCGAAGATGATTGATAATGAGCTTGAGAGATATTTCTTTGATCGATAGACGAAACACGGTTAGACTAGGTGCAGTGCTGCAGTGATGGATTGTAATCTAGACCTACCGCAACGCTTACCACAGCACAGTTAGTTAGAATGCAACCTTAAATACATATGCACCTAATAAATTAGGTGGTCAAAAACCACGCACAGTTGTTATTGTATTCCCTGTAGATGCTAGAAATCAAAGTTTAGGCCTTTTGCCATAGTTACACTGCAGTCGCTACGCATAAAGTGACTGGCATCGCTGCAGCTCATTTTTCCTTTTTTGCCCGCTGGAGTTGGAGCTGAAGCAGCAAAACAACGCAATGATCGCCAAGACCTAGCTGAATACAGTCTTTTTTCACATGCTCTCAGCTTACATGGTACAGCATCAATCGGATAGAATTTGAGAACCTAAGATAATTTCGAGTCCACGATTCAACACTTGATATCTTATAGAGTCTTTCTCACTGAGTAGTATTTCTGGCTATAAATCACTTGACCGTAGTTGGGAATCATATTGTTATTGATGCAGCAGTATATGACAGGCAAGATAATACTCCTACAAGCAGGTAAGCACTAAGCATTGTTCAGCTGCATCCAAGGATCAGGCCACATTCGCTAACCGCGGTACACTTTCTGCTGCAGAAAGGGTTCAGCTCGGCTTGGCTTTCGCTCTTTCGCTTCATCTCGCTCGATCATGTCCCTTGGCCGTCCTATTGGTTGAAAGTGAATTTAGTCTTATCAATCAAGGCGCAGAGTGTGAAGAGGCTACTCTACTACTAACATGTATAAGAAAGAGGGTTCTTCGTAATTTCTCGATAGAAGATTCAGAAGTTTTCACCAGCTTTGTTTTCTTATTCTCTTTAGCGAACCTTGAAATTCGCACGGTTCTACTTAGGACACAGAGACAACTTCCATCTACATTTCTCTTGTTGGTCATTATGCCTGTCGAAAACTACGGCGTCTGGAAGGGCAAGCCAATTCGATATACCTACGAGACGCACGAGGAGGACCCAAGATCTCCGCACCTGTCGTTGTTTTTTACCGATGAAAGACACAACAATCCGCGAGCAGCGATCAATATAAAATCAGGAGACCGTTCAGACTCAAGGCTTGTATTCTGGACAGTAGCCGGATTCCAGCATCCCCTAGTCCACAGATTGGAATCTCTCAGTAGCGGTTTTCACAATCTTGTTGGTACCAACGAGCAGAGTCCTGACGGTTTGGCACTTGATTACATTCGGTCCGGCCTTTTTCAACAACAGACCGGGAGGCTCCTACCGCATGATATTCCTGGAGAAAATAATGACATCATCGATGTCTTGACTCCCATCCTTGACAGAGCGATTGAAAGTAACGCCAGTGTCTTCATCTATGGATCCCGCTTTGGAGACGGAGTAGGTATCCACAACGTCCATATGAACCAAGGCAATCCGCGGCAGTGGGCTCGCGACAATGGTGTCTACCAAGATGGAGGTATCGTCTTCCAGTTTAAAGACCATTGGGAAGCTGTTTTCATAGGTTTCGCATCTCAGGCCGTGGACACTGTTGACAGTGGAAGTAGAGCTGGGTATCCCAGGCCTTCAGTAGGTTACCGTCGGTGGTCGTCATTACTTGCAACAGTTCACACGATCCAAAACTCTACGATTGGCCAACCGCCGAAAGCGAGACTGTAGAGCCCCAAACGAAACTCTTCTTTACAACCCTTTAGTTTGGTGATTTTCGATGGCTTTCTTATGGTACTGTTGACTTGAAATTCTTCTACAACCTGATGTTCTAGCTGCGCGTAGTGGTTTTTGTAGTAAGTTTGGTGGTAGGCGTTGCACTGTCTTTATTCAAAATCTGCTTGAATGCTTTGGATGTAGTGCTTTGCGTATGTTACCTAGCTATTTACTGCAGATAATCCCGCAATGCAGGCAGACGTGTGAGGGCTGTTTATTGCGAGGATCAACATGATGTAAAATAGTCGGTATAGGAATACTAAGGATCAAACGATAAGACATGATGTTTTACCGAACTATCCAACCGTCTCAGAATCCAGCTGACAGTAATCGATAACTTCCAACTTGCCAACGAAACTAAGCAAACACTATCTAGTTTGACGCTAAGTGGTCCTGTAGTGTCTGCCCTGGGATCTTTCATGGCGTATGAAAACGGTCCCTTAATATAACAACAGATCGCATTATATGATACCTGATTGATTGCACTAGCTTTGGTCTTTGTTATCTTATTAGAATACTTAATCTTTTTTGCAGATGTACTCTGAACCCACAACGGCGTGAGTAAAAAAGGCTAGCGCCAGGTAGTGTTTTCCTAACTTCTGGTGCGTCTCAAGTTGTGAAAATGTCAAGCAGTGAGGTAGAAATTCTTTCTGAGCAAGTGAACATGTCTGCTTCGAAAAGATCTTCCTGTCTAGCTCTTGTGCTCAAATTCCTCTTGAAGAATGACTTTCAATTCTGCCATACTCTTGAGTTAGCTTAATTGGGAGCTGCATTTCAGACTACAGAGGAAATGATTGACTGACTCAATAGTGGTCGTCATCTTAGGACATTCCCCCAACTGATTTTATTGACACATTGGTTGCCTTACTTGGCATAGTATATCAAGCCTGACTACTTCATAAGAAGGCGGACATGTTTCATTGGCCTTACTGAGCGAGTTCTCTGCCTCGTGTCATTGTATCACCTATGCCTAGGGTACTGTGAGGCGTAATAGCAGGGCCACTTGACCATGAACTAATCCATGTCTTGACCATGTTACTGTGTCAACGCGTAGACAAAGAACTACTCCATACTCCTGTGATACTGTCTTCATCATTCTTAAAGATCTTTGCTATTCCAATGTGGCGAATTGAGTTTCACAGATGGCTTCTGTTCTGTCCGGGCCGAAGTATGCGCGCCAAGACATGACAAGTCAAGAAGGATAGTTTGTTGAACCACCGGACGTCAACCTGCCTCGGTAGTCAGGAGTAGTACATATGAGTTATCATGTGCGTATATAGCGGGGAGATGGCTCTAGCACGCTCACAAACAGCTAGTCTTTGATCTCGAGGGACGGGTATTCGATCGCTCACCTCTAAAATAACATCAAAACTTCTAATCAGAACCCCGCGATATGCACTAGGAGCTTGTTCACTGTGATCAAGCACCAATTCTAGATGCACCATGGTCGAGTTGTTGTTCCAATAACGGTCAGCCTACGCACGTTCATTATCGCCTTCGTATTCTAGATTGTGCTAGGCTTCGCCAAGCAGGAGAACATACTAAGGCCAATATACTCATGCATGGTCTCTTATTCACACAGCTTCTGATGCTTGTGATCTTCACTGATGTTGATCGAATTGATTGAGTCAACGTCAGTTGCGAGTTCCAATCTCGTGCTGACGTGAGAAACCAACTTGTTTCTTAATGACTTTATAACGTCAACGTGGGCAAATCCTGGAATGAGAACGAAAGATCGTTCAGGCCCTTCGCCGGCGGATCCCTACGTGGGGGCGACGAGCGTTAGGCTTGCTGTGCATATGATTAGGGTTCTTGTCACTAGTCTCCTTCGGCGCCAATGTCAGCATTCATGGAGCGCGCTCAAATAAGACTTATACAAGGCTATGCCTTGTGTTACAGTAGAGCAAGATAAGTACCAAGTTGAATAATATTGCTTCGTGAATGTATACTTCGTTGCGTACCTGCATCAGTATGTGGCGCATGAGAAACTACTCAAGTATGCTGTAACTAGACTCTATTCATGTTTACGGATCTCGGCCAAACCCTTGCACGTAAGCTCGCTTGATGATTCGTTGTGTGATATTAAGCACCGCGCTTGGCAGACCAGAGCGCAGACCTAATAAGGTAAGAGACACCAACACTAACTCGAAGCCAAGAACGAACTGTATACTCTACCGAGATGTCTTGCCTACTATTCTACAGAGCTCTCACGCGTTGTATAAATAACAAGGTATCAGCCTCTCCAGCATCACCACAACTCAGCGAGGCCTCTACACATTCAGCAACAGCGACAACGAGTACAAAGTCAGCTATACCACTCACCAAGATGAAGATCAGCGTTATTACCTATTCGGCTCTCGCCTTCATGGCTCCTGTTACTCACGCGGCAACCGTGTACAACAACTACCGCTACGCCGACTGCCAGAACCCAGGCGTTGACCGTACTATGCCGAAAGACGTCTGCAACTTCAGAGCCGATTCTACGCATGCGATTAAGCTCAAGTCAATTGATCGAGGCTGCGTCCGTAAGTCATATCTATCTGCCATTTGTTCAGCAAAGATTTCTCCAAACAACCCTGTGTCTTGCTGACTTCCTTTACTCATAGTGCGAGGCTGGGAAAGCAATAACTGCTCGGGAACAACGAGGTTGAGTCTGACTACTGCCGGTCTGTGTCAGCCTTTGATTTATCCCAACTACCGTTATGAGATTCGCTCATGGAGATTGGATTGTTCGTGAGCGTCCGATAGTAGGCTTAGATTTCGGCACCAGTGGAGGTGGCTCGGTCGACTTGGACAAAACCACAACATCGAGAGTTGAGATAGTCTGAGGGCCTATTCCGACGATTGCTTAAAGAAGGGTTGGAACTATCATATGCTTAACTACACCAATCAAGGAGCTAGGAGTACAGTAGGCGGAGGTGAAGGGGATTTCGGAGTTTGTTTGAATCAGGCTTACGTATATGAGCTGTCCACTCGCTTGTTTTTAATCAATATATCAAAACATTCGTTCACTCATAACTGCTGCTTTATCTAATAGTTACGATTATTAGGATACGCGGATACACATTACTGAACTCTTATTCTATGATATACATGAATTGGACATGTGGTTGTGAGCAATAGAGACATCGACGGACAAACATCTCCATCCATGAAGGAATCACTGATCAGAGAACAGAAAAAGAGTACCACATTTTTATTCAACGAGAGGAAAGTCAACACAATGGCGTAGAGAATGATCCGTCTACGTTGAATTTTCTCACAGAGGGCTGTGCTATGAGACATTTTTCGAACAATGCAATCTGGCCCGACTCTTTGAAATCTAGTCACAGCGCCATTCATTAATATCGGTCTTCGGGATGCTCACTACTCGAATAGTAGACGAAAATATCAACGAAGGTGCAATGTCTCTTGATTGAAGTTCAGACCACCAATTCTGCTCAGACAGATTCCTTCCCGGGGTGAAAATCGCACAAAACCAAAAACATTGTTAAGAAGCCAATACGACAAGTCTTGAGCAACAAACCAAATTGAATAATATCAGAAGCGTACCGTTCCTAGAACATCATCTTTGCTTGCCCAGTCTCTTGTGCCAGGCCTAATGTATTGTCATACTCCGCCGCTGCAAGTGCCTAAGAAAACTCAGTCTTTTAATACTCTTTTCGAGCATTCTATCACGGTCAGTGATGTATGCAAAGGGGTGATGGTAAAATGGTAAGGAAAATGGACTGCCACAGAAATCAATGGCGCTTCAGGCTTTTGCTTGAGAGATATCGTACGTTTCGATGACATAAGCGATAATGATACAGTGAATGTAATCTATGGCAACACCTGGCTAGCAATACATTTTACGCTTATGAAGGGGTTCGCATTACAAGGGTATCATCACGTGGTGACTACCTTTCTGGTATTTAGCGCCTTGCCAAGACCGGACACCCAACGTCGACTCTGGAGCTTACAACAAAGAACACAGTCATCATCAACGCCCAAGGTACCAAAAAACCAAAGGAAAATTCCGGAAGCACTACTGAACATCTATTTTCTACACCACTCGCGCCTTCACGCAGCAATGGAGCAGATTGTCTGCAATTATCTCGCCGCACTTGCACTCCCGCCATGGACAAGACCCGTGAGACACCAGCTCTACCTAACATACGATGGGGAAGAGCGTACGCCGTTTGGCCTCTACGTTCAACCTACCGACTCCAAGAGCCAAAGTAGCGAAAGTCTGCCATTAACCGATCTGCCAGGCGAGCTACAGTTGCACATTCTTAGCTTTTGCTCTGTTCCTACACTCTTCCAACTAATGCATGTATCTTCTCATTTCCGAAAAGAAGCTAGCAAAGTCTTCTGGGCTAATCCAGACACGTACTTTGTCATTCAGGCGTTATGGCTGCTTGGTGGTGGGTACCCTGGCAACACGCATAAAGATCTAGGCTTTCTGTCCAACGTGCAGAATGTACAGGTTGACGTTGAAGGCACATTGTATGATGATTTATGCCCGGAGGAACATGGAACAGCGGTGATTGCGTATTTCTGGGAGACTCTGCAAAAGAGGTGTCCTCAAGTAAAGAGGGTGATTATCAATCAGACTAAGTGTTACGAGGAACAAAGAATGGAAACGCGGTTTCTTCCAGAAGGAGTTCGACTCCTCGTCAAGTTTTCCCCGCCTGAGATCACAGCGTCTGCATTTATTGTTGAGCGAACCGATGCCCCTGCAGGTATCGATGCCACATCTTCTCTAAAGTGGCAAAGAGCAATGTACACACCGCGTTCAGACGGTCATTGGGACAAGACTAAGTCTGCTCAAGATTGGAAGTCAGTTTTTGTACCACCAAAGCCATGGTCGGGCCTTGCAGGACGTGTATTCGAGCTTAAGAACAAAGCGTCGCTTATCAGGTTACAAGAGCATGGCTTGTGGCTCGTCATGGCAGAGATTTTAGACCGCTACTTTTCCGAAAGTGGAGAAAAGCCAACCTTCTCCTGTACATCACGTGGCTGTAATGCAGATTTTCAGACAGTAGGAGAGTGGTCAGTTCACGAAGCTGGTGCGCACGACGTGCTGCTGCGCTATCAGCACTGGATGAGCAACGAGCGTTTTACGCAACTTCCAGAGGTAGTTCGAGGCAGGCTTACGTTTCTCTCTACCAATTTGCGCGCAAGAGCAGACGAAATTGATGGATGTGTTGCAGATTTGCGCGAGGAGTGGGATGAAAGTAGCCCAGAGCAGCAAAGGGAAATGAGCGACTTGTTCGCGGACCAAATAGAAAATGACCCTCTTTGGGATAGTGGAAAGAGCAAAAAGTACCTGCGTTGGACTTACAGGAGAGCTCTCACGAGTTTCTTTTAAGCGTCAGACATGAAAAGACCCAACACCCCGTCATCCCTCCAGATCAGCAACCCCACATCCAACACACTAGATACCGCCCAATCTATCCTTTCTGCTCTGTATCAGTAACGCATTTACCACCCAATGTCACTACTCTGAGTCCCCCCTCCATCCGATCCACAGCGGGGTAGATGGGCGAAGAATACGCTTGATAGTCAAAGGCTCGAATATTTCTCGAGGTGGACTAGACGCGTATGCAGTAGCGGAAAAGTAGACGATATCGCTCAATCGTTTCATTTATCATTCTGCATGAGACAATGGGATACGTGATGATACACATAGCGGTCATAGGTGGACTGCTAATAGTACGCAATGGGCAACGAGGAAGACGAGGTTAATACATGTGCCAGGCCTCACGACTTATCAATCTGCCCCACGAACAGCACACGGTTTCTCTCAAGGCCAGATTCAAGAATTATACGGTAGGATATATCACACGCGTGCACCAAGATATATGAGAAAAAGAAATTCGTTTCTTAGAGTCGAGGTATTACCTCCACACGGGTTATTTACGCATAATCCTTAATCCCCCCGTCTATTTTGTTATTCTATCATTTCGTATTAACCCCCTCACCGCGCAAAATAATCCCTTTGCTGCGCTCCATCTCGACTAGGACTATAAGGTGTATATTGCTGACCCCCTGTGATGGTCGTCGTGGTGGCACCCATGGGCGCCGCACCATGGACAAGATTTCTTCTGCCATCGTCATCTGGGATTTCGTACGGCGATTCTCTGCTGTCGAGGCGGTGCATGCCGAAGCCCCGGTCGGGACTCGGGCTGTATTCGCGAAGGGCAGACGGCGTCTGATGGTAGCCGGCTGGGTACAGGACGCCTGCTTCGTCAGCGGCGCCAACGGTTCGCTCCGAGTCGCGGGATACAGAGCGCCCGCGGTCGTTGGCGCCGCCCCAGTGGGAGTTGGGGGTGTCGGGTCGGTGGATGCTGCTGGGGGCGCCGTAGACGGATCCCTCGCCGCCGTGTTCGTCGCTGAATTCAGGTCGGTTCTTGTAGTTTTCAAAGTCCATATTGGATTCGGATACGAATTCGAAGGGAGCAGGAGCTGCTGATGCCATTTTGCCGGGATTTTCCTTGGACATGCGCTTCATGGTGTAAACGTCACTGAAAGCAGCTGTGTCACCAATGTCGCCGTCTAGACGGCCGCGGTAGACTTCGGCCAGGAGGTGTTTTGACTTTTCGTTGACCATGGGTACGGTGAGCTTCTGGTAGAGAGCTGGGTGACTGAACCAACATTAGTATGAACATCGAACGCTGAATGGGACTTCTGCAATAGAAGGTAACGCACCCGAACCTCACAGCAACACGGTCCCTCCTCCTCGATTCCTTGTCGATTGGCGTAGGCGCCTCGACGCCTTTCTTGCTCTCACCCTGAGTGTAATACTTGAGTGAGTTATCAAATGTATTCTTGCAGTAAAACTTGAAGCCAATCAAACCAAGCGGAAGGGGTATCATTGCGCCGAGCATCTGCCACTTGAACTGGGCTCCACGAGCGGTCACCAAGAGTGCAACAATGCAGTTAGAGAGGAAGGCACCGACAAGCATGCGGTTGAAGAGAATTCGCCAGAATGCACCACCCGACTCGTTCTTTGTGCAGAAGACATACCTAGAACTGTTAGAAAAACTTATTACGTTGTAGAGGATGATATCACTTACATGAGAAGATACTTCTTCATCCAGCTGTCCAAGGTGAAGTAAATGGCAACAATGACGAGTGTAACAGGCTGCAGGGGCGCAAAGCAGAAAGCAACCGTAGAGTAAAACAGGAAGTAGTTGTAGTAACTGGCATAATCAAACGGCGGTGGTGCAGTCCGATTGATCAGGTCTCGAGGAGTCGGATTCAGGAACTTGCGCGAGAAGCTGCCCCAGGCTAGGTTCACAGCCTGTGCCAGGTCAATGGCAGCACCCAAGTTACGTTGCACGAGCCATGTAACCCAGAACGGCGACACTTCGCATAGCGTACGCATAGTGGTGTCGAAGAAGGCGATGGAGCGCATAATGTCCATAAACGGCACATTCTGCTGGGTTGAGAGGTTGATGATCATGACAACCATGCCAAAGACGGCGCTGAAAAGCGAAAAAACAAACAGGTTGTTGAAGACGAAGAAGGCGTACAACTGCGCCGTCACGTGGCGCTCCCGGCTCGTCTTGGTTTGGTCTCCAGACTTGATAGAGAGGCGGCGGAAGATGATGGGCAGGAAGAAGTAGAACAGAGAGGTCAGGGCTGGTGCCAACAGACCTTGTACTACGGCCCAAAAGTCGGCATGTCTGGCCAACTCGGTCTGGAAACTCGGCCATACGAAACCCAGATTGGAGAGCTTAGAGAGAAAGACGGCAATGAGGGCGTTGGGAATAAAGTAGAGCAGCGTCAAGAGCGTGATCCAGAAATTGTTCACAGTCTTCCGCCACCGCCTCGTCTTTGGATCCAGGGACAAGTTTTTCCAGATGATGTCCTTTGGTTTGGGCGCAAGTCGGACAGTAGTACCCTTGACATGCTTGCTGCGAGCATTGAAAGCTACCAGGTGAGCGGAAGTAATGCTTTCGTAACTAGCAAAGCCATACGGAAGCGCGTCACGCTTGTCGATAGATTCTCGAACCTCCTTGATCTGGGCCTCGAGTCGCTGGATGCGAGCTGTAAGGTAATCGATAGCATCCACCTTTTGTTTCCGGCCCGTGAACTCGGGGTCTTTCTTGTGTGGGGTGCACAGGGGGCGCTCGGCCGGCAGCTGATTTGGGTTCTTCAGGTACTTGGCCAAGACGTTCTCCAATTCCACAACCGCCTCCTCGTGCTCTTCGATCAAATCGGGAACATCCTTGACGTTTCGTCCAATAGACACACGAGGCACTTCGGGAGTAGTTTTCAGCGTGTCCACGATCTCGATGATGCCCTGGTCGCTACGGAAGCTGCGATTAATGTCAGTGATCATCAGGGTCCGGGAATGGAGACTGTTCTGGTAATCCGGGCTCTCGAGATACTGGCGTCTCAATCGATGTACCGCACGATATGTCCACCAGAGAAACCCGCATACGGTGAAATCCAGAATGTAGGCAAAGACAACGAAAGCCCAAAAGACTTTACCAGCCAGGTCTCTGGGCGTCATGAGGAAGATGATCCTGGAACTGAGGTCGCCTTCAATCTTCTTCTGGCCCGGCACTGAACTGGCGACATTGACGGGGACGATGATAGCACACCCAAGAATAGCAAGTACAAGGAACATGTTCCTGCACATGCGGGCAAAGCGCAGAAACAGCGTTGCATCCAACCCAATCTTATCCACATATTCGGGCTCGTTGGTTTTGAAAACTGGCTTGTACCATGCAAAGATGCTCTTTCCTAGAGGTGGGGGTTTGTGCTTCTCGTCTGCGTGACGGAGGCGGGGTGCGTAAACGATGGTATTAAAAGGTCGTAGAATCAGAAAGGCAAGGAAAATGGCGGCCGTCATGCCGAATGAGGTGCCTATGGCGACAAGAACCGAATCTTGTGATACCTGGTGCTGTCAGAGAGGCGCTAGTGGATATTGACTGGGTATATTGACGTACTTGAGCGCCCAGCGGATTGTTCTCCATCAACTGCTCAAGCTTCTCCTCCACGCTCAGGTCCCGCCGGAGCAACATACTGGGGAGAAGGAATGCCATAATGAATGTGAATGTGTTGTCGTTAGTTTATATAGCGAGGGATGTGTAGTCGGACATGTGCAGGTCGACTCTACTGCAAGCGTAGCGAGTGTCGAGTGAGAGGGTGGGAGACTGTTCAGCGCATGTCTTTCGCCGCCGACGAGCACCCTGTAGGAGGCAGGTGTATCTAGTCGCAGTGTGCTGTGCTCTTTGCAAGTGCGAAAGAGACTGTTGTAAAGCGATTGCGTGTGTGAAAAGAGAGCGAAAGATAAGAAAGAGAGTGTGTGCTAGGTTGTGTCGTGTTGGTTGTGTGTCGCAAGGCCGTTGAGCGAAATGTTGCGATCGTCGCTGTCTTGCCTGTTCGCCCTAGGATGACGATTAGCCCCCTTGTACCCGGCATCCCTGTCGCACGTCCAGGCACGCCCGCCGATTCGTTGGTTCAGCGCTCCCGTTTGGCGCCGTCGAGGAAAAGGGTACGCGGCAAGCCAAGGCAAGGCTGTCAATAATTTTTTTATTTTTGGGTTCCAGGCCCTGGGCTATCGGCTTGGACGGAGCTGCAAGCGCCTTGGACCATCCACTCAACAGGAGAAGGGATCGACCCGTAACCTGGAGGTACTCGCGTGTTCTTTTTTGCGGAGAAACGACCGCCGCCTTTTTGCACCGCCACTCGGCTGCGGCACAGTTGCGGTGGTTTATCAGTCGGACGTGGAGCGTCCGTAGCCGAGATGATACCGTTTCTCGTGTCCACTGCTGGGGTTTGGTCCGGATGAGGCTGCCGTTTACTGGGTTGCGCGTTTCAGACGACAGCACAATGACCACTTTGTTCATGCTTG
This sequence comes from Curvularia lunata, assembly GCA_005212705.1. Classification (NCBI taxonomy): domain Eukaryota; kingdom Fungi; phylum Ascomycota; class Dothideomycetes; order Pleosporales; family Pleosporaceae; genus Curvularia; species Curvularia lunata. The sequence continues at coordinate 163,072 of PELC01000032.1, read as the reverse complement.
AAGAGGGGTTTCGTGTGCACGTGGCGCCGCGTCTTTAATTGGACACGGCCACGCCGAGTCGTCCCATTTGCCATGGACACGAACATCCCACGTGGATGACGAGGAGTTGTACGAGTGTTGTCAAGCAGAGAGGCATGCTTGTTGTAGTAAGCTGTTTCTTTGTTTCTTTCTGATATGTTCGAACCCAAGCCGGTCGTGAAACAAGTAGGAACCCTGTGCTCATTTGCGACGAGAGGCTTGTGTCATGTAAAGACACTGTCTGTTTTTGAGATGGCCGAATCCATGACTAGTATCTTCGCAGTGCGGGTATGGTGATTTCCGCGACCAAACAACGGTGCATGAATGCCAGCTGTTGGAAGTGGAGTAGAGTGTTAGCTCTCTCAGCGATTTCCCGAGTCGGCCTTCGGCCTTGGCACTTCCTCCTAAACGGTAAATTCCTTCAGGGATGACTGTGGTACTTTGTTGACTGCACCAGATGTACAAAATAGCCGACGCAATGGAGTCCAGACAACTTTCATGGTTCCAGCACTAATGACATTTCATATAGGCGTCTACCAAGTCAATGATGACCAAGCCATCTATATGTTTTTAGAGAAGAATTACTTCCATCGACTTGCACCATGACCTTTGTTTATCACACATCCTCGTCCCCAGACGAAGGGAATAAAATAAAGTCCTCGCCCATTTGCGACGACAAATTTTGTGCACTGTCATTCCTCCTAAGACTTTTATCGCTTGCAAACAAATCCTCCATGCTGAAACTCTCTCCCAAATCTTCTTCATGGACACCACAACCCTGACTAATGATGCGGTCAACCCAGCCTTCCTGGCCCAAATGGCCACCAACATCCGAAAAGCATGACGTCTTCTAAGCGCCGCCCGCCGCCTTGACAAGATCGTGGACCTTCCTCGCCAAATCATCAGCTTCGGCCCGGGTCTCGGCCTCTGCGTATACACGGACGGCGTCTTCAGTACCACTGGCACGAGCAAACGAGCGGCCCTGGCGCACTTTCTGAACCTCCTTGTCGATCAGCGCCTGAAGACCCTCTGGTGACGTAAGTTTTCGCTCAGCGTCTGTCGTCTTGAAGATCCTGCGGTCCTGTACTTGTACCTTGAGAAGGCGGTTGGGCAGGTCGCTGTACGTCGAGAGCCACTCTTGCGGACCCCATTGCTTGTGTGCAAGGACGACCTCGACGAGGAGAAAGTCGGAAAGGGCGTCGCCAACCGACTGGTTGATGAGGTTGATGCACGCACGAAGCACATCAAGAGCCTCCTTCTCACCCGGGTTGCGAGGTTCGTGTTTGGCAATCGTGTCGAGTGTGTCAGCAGAGAAAATGACCGTGCCGTGGCCGTTGGCCTCAAAGTAGACACCAATGTCGAGCTTTTCGGCTGCATGGTGGAGGTACTTGACACCAGTAGGCGTGCAGTCAACCTTGAGCTTTAGCGTCTCCTCGACGTACTTTGTGGCGGCGCCGTTTGCGTATGCTGTCTGGACTACTCCGATGGTAAGCTTGTCTGCGAGTCCGCTCTGGCGCACCGTGTCGCCCAGGAAGGAGGCAACAAGAGTAGCGATACGGTCTCCATCGAGCAGGCGGAACACATTCTTGTCGTCCTTGAAGTAGTAGACTACGCGGTCAGCATCACCGTCAAGCGAGCAGCATCGGTCGCCGGGGCCGGCCTTGGATGATGGAGGTGCTCGCTGGTTAGTCTTGACAAAGTCGGCGCCGCACTATGCTCGTGATTAGCACAAGCAGCGTCCGAATGAAGTGCCACTTACCTCGACATTCAGACTTTCGGGCTTGATGACATTATCGTTGATGACAAAAATCTCGAGACCTCCCTCGTCCTTGGATGGCAAATGCTTGATGAGCTCATTCAGCTTTGGTCCACCAACACCATTGGCGCAATCGACCGTCAAGCTACCGGAAGGCTTCTTTCCACGCAGAGCCGTCTTGAAGGCTGTGCCGAACTTCTCATAGTAACCCTTCTCCGTGGGCTCGCCATAGGCATCTGGTGTGCCTTCCGTATTGAGGCAACGAACCATGTAGTGCAATTGGGGTGTGGTCAAAAAGCCGTAGTCCTTGGTCTCAGCACCAGCACCGTTCAGACCATCCATGAGGCATCCAAGCAATCTTGAACCAGATGCCCTGGTGTCTCGAGCCACAACTACGCGAGCAGGGGTGCTGAGGTCAATTTTCTGCTGAGCGGCAATCTCTTGGTAGTATTTAGAGACGTCTTCAGGCGTGGCCTTGTTGGCCATCTCGGTGCTGATCACCTCCCAGTCCTCCTTTATGCTTGTTAGGTCGTCTGGAAGCGATTGTGTGTGGGGGATAAGAAGCGAATCCTGGACATACCTGCAGCATGTTTCCCTGTTTCAAGTCAGTCATTGCCACTGCCATTGTTTTCGTCTGAAGCATACCATTGGCTCAACGAGCTTTACACCGTTGTCTTGAGGTGGGTTGTGGGAAGCCGTGATCATAACTCCGATCCATTTTCCCTTGAGGGCTCGTGACCGGAGGGCTGCGATCATACCAACACGGGTCAAGACGGAATCGAGGACATCGCTGTGATGGTCAGTCGAGTTCTCAGGGTGCAGCGTGTGGGGCGTTGAAGGGGAGGCGAGCAGAGTCAACGCCGCAGTCTAGGGATTCGTACGCTTTTGTTCGGAACTAGGGATATGCAATCAGCTTGGTTCAGGGGGTTCTTCACTTTCATCTCGGCTTACTCCAGCAGTGCCGTATGTGTACACAAGCCCTTCAGGCGCAGGGTGCTTCTGCGCAGCCGCGGCGATTGGGTCAGACATGATGGCTATTTGATGGCTTCTTCCAAGAGGGGGGAGCAAAGAGTGTTGATCAAGAGATGAAGAATAGACCAGAAGACACGAAAGAAAAAGGGATGCGAAGACTGCTAGTTAATCAGCTTCAGCGTGGGAGGGTGGGGGAAGCGTGGCTATTGAAGTGCAGCAGTTGTTGTCCTCCGACACATGCAAGCAGGACCCCGCCAACGCGGCTAGCAGGGATGTTGCAGGGCTGTTGCTTTCCGCCTTGGATGACGTTGCAACTCGTACCTGGCTAACCACCACCGCCCCTCCCATCAGCTCAATCTATTCTTAGCTGCAAAGGCCCCCCCCTAGATACCAGCTGTTTACTCGACCAAATCACGAGCCGACACCAAAACACCAGCTTGTTCACCGACGGTTGGACTGGATTTTGACCACGTTACTTTTTCTGCTGCAGCTACGCAAAGGCGGCGGCCAATGTCGCGACTGCGGGGTTGCAAGGAGGGGCGGAGAGCTTGACCGCTCCTCTCACCACACTGCCACCACGCGCGCATTTTCCATGTCACTGTTTCGAGTGGAGCCGTCCGATGCTACCCGCCAACGCGTTAGTCTTGCAACCTACCAGAGTTAAACAATTAGCGCCCCTGTCTTTCTTTTCCCTCAGCCTGTCAGGCATGGTAGAAACATCACATGGTGGCACACAAAGAGTCGAGTCGAGTTGGATTCGGCACAAGATAAGTGAAGTAGATTGCCTCCGCTGACAGGGTAAGGCACGACTGGATTATCTAAAGAATCGAACAAAGTCCAGAACAGACATGGCACTGTGAGCCAAATCAAGGACAACACAGTTGCCAGACAAGGACATGGAAATGCGTGAGGTCAATATGCTCTCAAAAGCCTTGTGGGCCAAGCCCAGGGAACCTTCCAAAGCCGCCAGCTAACACGCTGTGGCTAGGAATGGGACTGCCAATCTCGCCCAGAGGTGGAGGAGCCGGCGCACTGTCGCTGAATTTGATGTGCGACAGTCGCCCATTGTCCTCCTTGTACTCAAGGCTACCACCGCCGTTGGTTTGTGTCACGTCCAATATGTCGCAAGCTTCTTTCATCTCCTCCAAGGACACAGCAGGCTCGTGCGCACTCCGCGAAGCATCAACGTGTCGATGCACTTCGGAGGCTTCGACATAGCCCTCTGGGTCGGCGCGAGGGGCTAGCGTCTTGCAAGCAGCGCAGATGGTACGGCGGAGCCAGACAATGCGCTGCTCGTTAGGGCTGCGCTCGTGACCGCGAGTCGAGAAGGGGCTGTTGAAGATGTTGGAAGTTGGCGAGTGGCCCCAGGTAGCACCAGAATTGAAACCCTGCAAAGGCGGTGTTCCCCAGATGCTTCCTCCACCGGGCGCCCCGAATGAACCATACTGCGAACCTGGCATATCTGCAAATCCAAACGACGGAGCCCTCACAGATCCATGCTGCTGCAGGCTGGGTCGTCGGTCCGGCAGCTCGGGCATGTCATCCTCATCATCCAACAGGGCCTTGCTTCCGAGATGGCTCGCGAGCTCGTCCATATCAGACCCCCTGGGGTCGTCTCCTGGCTTGACGCTCGAAGGTCGTTGGATGGGGGCTGGCCGCTGAATTGGCTGTGCTTGTGGAGCAGCGATGGGGCTTTCCACGTTGGAGAGTCGCTCAAACGACCCAGAGCCCTGCCGGGAATGTGATGGCATGCCCATGGGGAATGCGGATGGCATCGGAGCAGTGAACCCGGGGGGCGCAGCGAACCCAGGCGGTCCCTCCAATGGGAATCCCCGACCCATGGGTAGCGCACCTGGTGTGTGCATGCCTGGCGGTGGGAATCCACGAAAACCTTGCGGGGAGGGTTGTGGAAAGAAGGGCATGCTTGGACGTGGTCCCATCATTCCAGGCATCATGGATGCTTGGTTTGCAAAGCCGTTCAGACCTGGAGGCATGCTAGCCATACCTAATCCCGGCGGTCCTGGCATACCCGGTGGTGGCCCCATGGGAGGCATCGGCGACGATGGCTGGCCATGTGGCGCGGACATGGCTTGCTGTGGGACTGGTGGCTTGGTTAGTATCGAGCGTGGCATCGACTGTCCGTGCGACTGCGAAGAAGGTGATGTCGACTTGCTTGTCGCCAGCGTAGCGTGAGGTGTCTTGGGAGACGATCCATGCGAGTTTTGCTGTGATGTTTGTCGTTGTCGATTCGGGGTAGGGGCCTTGGGGATAGCCGGCGTCACATGGGGCGAGGGTGTTCCTGTCGACGACGTCTGCTTGAGCAGCTGGGGAGGTAGCGCCACCGCAACCGGCTGGGAAGGCTTTTTGGCGCCTGCAACAGCGTTGTGAGCGGCTGCAACGGCAGCTTGGTCCTCCTTGCGTGGGCGGTCCTTGTTCTCGGCTTTTGCCTTTGCTTCTCGCTCCTTGCGCTCTTTTTCCTCCTGTGCCTTCTTCTCCCGTGCTTCCTTCTCTTTGGCCTCGCGCTCCTCACGCTCCCTGCGCTTGGCTTCGTCCTTTGCCTTTTTCTCCAGAGCTTTTTGCTCGCGTGCTTTCCTCTCGGCTTCCTGCTGTCGTTCACGCTCTTCCTGCTGCCGCTTGAGGCGCTCGGCCTCCTTGCGCTGCTTCTCCTCCTCTTGAGCCTTGCGTTCGGCCTCCTTCTTCTTGCGCTGTTCTTCTCGCTTCTTGCGTTGTTCTTCGAGCCGCTTTTCCTCTGCAGCCTTGGCCTCGGCCTCCTTTGCTGCAAGTTCCGCCTCTTTGCGGGCCTTTTCCTCTGCCTTTTGCTGCCGCTGCTTGTCTTTTTTTTCCTTTCGCTTCTGGGCTTCTTTTGCTTTTTTCGCCTCCTTTGCGTCTTTCCGTATATCTTCTTCTGCCAGCTCTTCGAGCAACCGCTGTTGGCGCTCTGCAGCCACTTTTTCTCGATACGCCTGTAGGACTCGCTGTTCAAACATGCGCGCTGCAAATATTTGAAACATGCGCCGGCCCTCCTCCATGCGCTGCTCCTCGGTCATGGTGCCCTGGGGTGGATTAGTTTGCAAGTAGATAGTCCGGCACACAAGATACGCACTTCCTCATCGTCCTCGTCTTCGTCGTACTCGTCATCGTCGTACTCGTCGTCGTCTTCGCCCTCGTCGTCGTAGTCGTCGTCGTCGGGCGGAGGCGCATTGTGACTGTGGCCGGCGTAGGAGCGATGCTGCATGTTTGGATGCGCCGAGAACTGGGCCTCCTCCTCGCGCTGCATTCTGCGCTCGGCGAGCTGCTCCATCATCTCGATGAACTTTTTGCCGTCGTTCTTGAGCAAATCGTCGGCGACTGTAAGTATGCCACCTAGAAGCAAGAATCAGCCTGTTGCGCAGCCACGGAAAGCATGTGTGTGTGTGTGTGTGTGTGTGTGTGTGTGTATGTGCATGCATACCTTTGACCTGCAAACTGCTGCCAAACTGGAGAAAATCAGAGGGTTCGGGGGGCGGCAGACTGGGCTCGCCGGAGCTGTAGTCGCCTTCGGAGGAGATTTCGCTGTCATAGTCGGAGTCTTCTTCGTCGTCTTCCTCGGCCGAGTCGTACTCTTCGTCGTCGTCGTCGTAGGGGCCGTGGGACTGCGGGGGGTTGAGCATGGGGCGCGGATGAGGAGCACTGGACGCATAGCGATAATTAGCCTCGGGAATGAAACTAGCGACGTCTTGCTGGAGGTGTGCGTACTGCTCGAGTTCTTCGTAGTATGCATCATACAGGACCTCCAGCTCCTCCTCGATGGCGGTGCGCTTGCGGCCGCAGACGGTGCAGCTGCACGAGTGCTTCTGCTGCTCCTTCATCTTGCGCAGGACAGCCTCCTTTTCAATCTTGACGAGCGACTTGCGCTCGTCCTCGCCGAGCGAGAGCCAGAAGTCGCGTATGCGCTCGCGCTCCTCGGCCGTCGACGTGTTCCATATGCGGTCCTTGTTGGAGCCGGAGCGGGCGACCGAATGCGACTGCTGGGCGGGGGGCTGGCGCGAGGGCAGGTGCTGCGAGTAGGCCAGCGGCGGGGGTGCAGCGGCCGCCGCCTTCTTCTTCCGCCGTGACTTCTTGCCCGAGCTGCCGCGCACTGGGGCGTGGTTGTAGGACTGCTGGTAGTCGCCGTTGGGGGCGTACGCATGCTCGTACTCCTCGTCCGAGTAGTAGGCGCCCTCATCATAGCGCTGCTCGTCGAGCTCGGGGTGGGCGTGCTGCTGCTGCTGCTGCTGATGCCCTTGCTGCCCTTGCTTCTGGTGCTGGTGCTGGTGCTGTTGCTGCGTTTGCTGTTGCTGTGGCGGCGGTTGTTGTGGCTGTTGTTGTTGTTGTTGCTGCTGCTGCTGCTGGGCGGGGGACACGCCATTCCGGGCAGGCGCAGGCAGTTCCTGGGCGGCCTTCTTTGCCGCCTCCTTCTCGCGGCGCTTCTGCTTCTTGCGGTTGACGGCGGTCGGGGCAGGGTTGTGTGTCGCGGTGCCGTTGGCGGGCATGGTAGCGGGAGGAGGGCCTGTGGTGCCCTGGGCCATGGACTCGCACGACGGAGGGCCTGGCGGGCGGGCAATGGGCGTGTGCGGCGACGAGCGGTGCCTGGTGCGGCGGGCGAGGGCAGCACAGGGTGGAGGGCGGGCGAGGGGCGTGGCAGGGTGCGAGGTGGGAGAATTGGAGCCGGGTGAGGGGCGGGCTAGTGGTGTCGAGAGGGGAGCGTCGAGGGCGGCGGGCGGGCGGTGGTGCGGCGAGGGCAGCGGGCCGCAGGCGCAGCAGACAGGCAGCGTGGACGGGGTGGCGGCGGTGGTGCTGGACGAGCCGGGTGCGGGCGTGGCATGGGGAGAGCGGGCAGCGGCGAGTCTGTTGGTGTTGTCGACTGTGGTACGGGCGTTGGGAGATTCGCAGCCGGCAGGCGCCATGTCTTGGCACCGGCCGCCTTGGTCGCTCCTGCCTCCATTTCGTCTGCGGCGGTGCTGCCAGCTGCGCCTCGCCTCGCGCCGCAACCACCGCAACCACCGCAACCGCAGGCTCGTATTGCCGCATCACAGACGCTCACACCGCACTCGGGCGCTCTCCTCAGACGCACGCCCGCCCGCCCTCGCCGACGCCGGATCCGCCGCGCCAGCCCTACGCGGCCAGTTAAAAGGGTCCCGCACGCCCGTCAGCGCTGCAACGACGCGCCGCCTGTCCTGCTGTGCCTGCGCTGTCTGTGCCTGTCTGTGCCTGTGCTTGTGCTGCCCACGCAGCCCAGCCATTCCGTCGCTAGCTCCCTTGCCGCCGCCGCCGTCGCACGACACCCACACTACCACGACTACATCACCACCACCCCAGCCCGACCCGCGCCCTCATCCTCTCCTCTCCTCTCTTCACCTCGTCGCCTCCGCTCCACCCTCCGCCTCACCCGCCTCGACACCACCACCACCACCGCGCCGCCTCACCGCCGCCCGTCCGTCGCTTGTCTCGCGCTTGGCTGCCTGCTCCTGATTGGCCCGCCCGCGCCCGCGCCCGCCTCCATTCGCTCGCTGTCGCGCTTCCACGCACTCCCGCCGCCATCCAACCAGCCTGCGCCGTTTCTTGTTGACACCCGCGCCAGAACGACATACACGTCGCTGCACCACCCACGCCTCCACCAACACCACCGCCGCTCCATTCGACTCGACTCGACCCGACTCTGCTCGGCTACTTAACTGTATCCCGGCCCCCGTCCATCCTCGCCATCCTCGTCGCCCTTCTCTCCGCCGCCTCACCCTCCGCGCCTCCGCTCCCTCGCTCTCGCTCTCGCTCCTCGTCTTCCGACCATGGCTCAACAACAGCAAAACGGCGAGCCCGTCATGCGCAGGTGTGTACAAGCCAATCCCCACGCTTCTTTTCCATGCCCACGTCCCGGCGAGGCGTCTGCTGCGTCCATCTTTCCCTTCCCCGTCGTCCTTTTCCTCTGCGCTTTGCAATTCCAGCCCTCTCCCCTCCCCCCCTCTCCCCCCTCTGTGTTCTGGTGCCGGCGCCCTCCTGCTGCTCCAACTTTGACAGGCGTCAATAGTATGGCCCCAAGCACCCCGGCTTTTGCGTCACAGCTTGCATTGGCGGGCCCGGTCCGAACACTCGTCCGTCTAAAAATAGCCCATCCCACAGCATCCCCATGTCCACTTTTTATCGACTCGCGCTCAATTCTTGCTCGTTTTGGCCGCCTTGCATCCTCAAACCCTTGATTCCCTGGACGCTGACTCTCGCCCATGCCGCCCCTTGCACACCATGCTGATCCTCAGTGTTTAGGAAGCTAGTCATTATTGGCGACGGTGCTTGTGGCAAGACAAGTCTTTTGAGCGTCTTCACGCTGGGTTACTTCCCAACGGTACGTCACCCCCTTCGTCGGCCACGCCGTAGCGCCTTCGTCTGCATGCTGACACGACCTGCAGCGATATGTTCCCACCGTTTTTGAAAACTACGTCACCGACTGCAGAGTAGACGGCAAGTCGGTCCAGCTAGCCCTGTGGGATACTGCAGGACAAGAAGACTACGAGCGTCTGCGCCCGCTTGCATACAGCAAAGCACATGTCATCCTCATCGGCTTCTCCGTCGACTCACCTGATTCCCTCGACAATGTCAAGCACAAGTGGGCCGAAGAGGCCCGTGAACGCTGTCCCACTGTCCCCATCATCCTCGTCGGCCTCAAGAAGGATCTCCGCGACGACCCTCTGGCCCAGGAGGAAATGCGTAAAAAGTCGCTGCGCTTCACCACCACCAAGCAGGGCAGTGACATGAAGGACATGATTGGCGCCCGCAAGTACCTCGAATGCAGTTCTCTGACTGGTGACGGTGTCGACGATGTCTTCGAAGCCGCAACCCGTGCCGCCCTCCTTTCTGTCGACAAGAAGGAAAACCCCGGCTGCGGATGCGTCGTTTTATAAGCCGACCCCGATGATTTCCCTTCCTCTCACCACGACCACCTCGACCTCGACCATCTCCCGCAACCTCTCCTCTTCCTCCTCGTTTCAACCTTATTTTCCATCACCATAAAATGCATTGGGCGGAGTACAATACGGAGTATCATGTACACATGCACTTGGACGTTCTTGCCAGCCATAATTCTCGTCCATTTGTCCTTGCTGTTGTCTTTTGCTACCTTTTTTAACTTGCCTGGCGCTTTTTTTTTCCTTACTCTTTCCTTTCTTTCCGTCTTCGTTTCGAGCGGCTGTGTTTTTTTTTTTTGGCATCGTTTCTTTCTTCAGGAAGGGGGGGTTTTAGAAGACAGACGGACAGACAGAACGAGTGTGTGTGTGTATGAGAGACAGAGAACAAAGTAAAAAAAAGATTGAGAAGCTGGGCTAATTTCTTCCCTCCCTTTTACATTAGTTCTGTTTGCAACAGAGAATGCAGGTAATGTGTCCATGTCGTTGCTGGAAAGAGTGGAGTCTATGTACACACACACGCAGACGAAAGCCTGATGGATAGGATAGATTGAGGAAAGGAGATACGAGAAGAAATAGGAACCCCCTTCTTCTGTTTCCAGCCGCTTTGTAAAGCTAATCACAATGTTGCTTGGCTCTTTTTTTTTCCCAAAGCCCAAGATATGTGAGATGATATATTCATACAATCCAATCGTCATTTCCATCGTACAAGAAAAAAAAAATCTATCTCAGCAGCCCATCACACCCATTTCCACTTGTCTCTACATTCCCCAACCTCAATTCCTCGTCCACCCATGATTCCACCCCTCTCTGCTCGGAAAATCCGTCTGGACACGCGCATACTCCACCGGCACACTCCCCCACACGCCCCGCTTCAACATGGCACTGCGATACAGCCTGCCTACGTCTCTTCCCCTGGGGCCCAAGCGACTTGCATCGGGGCCCTGGCCGCCCGCCTCTTCTTCCGACACACGGTTGCCGTGCGAGTCCAGCAGCCGCAGGTGCTCACACGCGGCCCGCATCGACATGTACTGGCGCTCGAGCTCGCGCTCCTCGGCCCAGCGCCGCTTGCGGAGAAAAAGGAGCCACGCGCGGTGGATGGTCCAGTGGCGGAGGGCGCGGTTGCGGGAGAAGTGGAGGGGGCGTGGGGTCAGCGGGTGCGAGAGGTGGTAGCGGATGTTTGCTGTTTTGTTCGTTCACGTTAGTTTTTGGTTCTTTGAGTAGCTCTTTCTCGAGGACCTCGGGCGTCGATTTGGGAGGGTGACTACGCACTTATCCTAGGATCATTGCCACCGCCTTTCTTCGCTCTTTTTTGCATCCGCACCGTCGAGGAAAAAGGCGCAGAGGTACTGGGGATCTTTTGCTGCGGGCATGGCCGTGTGCTGGTCTGCCAATTGGCGCTTGGGCGCGGTGTGAATGCCGCTTTGAGCGGTCGGAAGACGGGCCGGAACAAGGAGAGATTCATCTCGTGTGTGGTTGTGTTAACGCCGGGGGGGTTGGCGGTGCGAGATGTTGCGAGGTTGATGGTGTTGGGGAAATTCCCATTCGGAGATGCAGGGACCCCGGTTCGCCAAGCGGGGCTAGTTGAGCGTTGCTTGAACGTGACAACTGCGTCATTCATGTTGGATAGTAACTGTTCTATGATTATTTTGGTAGTATCCTGGGCAATGGCTACAGAAGCTATGATTGTGCTCTTCTGCAATCAGAAAACATCGTGGGGAATGGCCGTGGCTCAAATCTACTCAATCGAGAACCAGGCGACGTATTTATCTCAGTATCAAACCATCTAACATACAACAGTGCTTTTATCCTTTCTTTTCACATCTCTTCACCCCAAATCACCAGATCGAATCCTAGTTCCCTCACACCTTCCTCCTCACCAGCCCCCTGAAAAAATCAAAACTATTACTATCACTCTGCAGCGTAATCACCTTCCCTGTCGGCCTCTCCTCCCACCCCAGCTCCTCTGCCAGCAACAACCCCCAATCCCGCGTGATGCCTTTGATCCTCGCCTTTACTCCGCCATCACTCTCCAGCGTGACAATCTGATCCGTATGCAGCCAGTGATCGTAGTACTCACCCTCCATATCGCGGTTGAAGCCAGAGTGGCAAAAGGACGCGTACAGCGTTTCAAAGTGCGCGAGAATGGATGCTAGGAGCTTCTCGTGTGTGAGAGGTTTCAGTGGCGGGGATAGGCTAGAGGCAAGAAGGTTGAGGGATGTGGTAGGTAGTGCGTTTGACAGGTTCAAGCCAATGCCAGTTACAATGTCGTAGGATGAGCCCGAATAGCTGCTGTTTACCAGAATACCGCCAATCTTGACAACAGGGTTGGTCGGAGATCCGGGAAGCCGGGCGTAGATGTCGTTGGGCCATTTGAGCTTGACAGGCATCTTCTCGTAGCCAGGTGCGTAGCCTTTGATACCCTGCACAATAGCGAGGGCGGCGAGGTACTGGATGAAGATGACTGGTGCGCTTTGGCTGAGCGAGAAGGAGTGGTGGAGTACGGTGGAGAACATGAGAGCTCCTCTGGGTGCAACCCAAACGTTGCTTCCTCTTCCACGACCAGCAATTTGAGTGGTTGCCGTCATAGTGAAGCCGTTGGGGAGGCTCCGAAGTAGAGAAGGGTTCTTTTCGAGCAGCGTGTTGGTGGATGTCACTACCTCGCCATAGATGAGATGCTTGCCAAATGAGGCATTCGGGTTCCGCAGCTTGTTGTGATAGTGGTGCAGGTTGGCATAGTAAGCTTCGTGATGGAAAGGCGTATCTTTCACAGACGGAAGACTCTTCTCATGCGGCACGATGACCTTGACAATCTTCTCGTACTCCAATATCTGATCCGGGTCTGTTTTTGCAGTGTACTCAATGCACTCTTGGATCTCTTCTTCGTCCGTCTTGGGCTTCTTTTTCTTGCTTTCCTCTGGCTCCGGCTCCTTGCTGCTATCTGTCACAGTGGCCAATACGGGCAGCTTCTCTGACACTGCACTCACAGCTCTCTTTAGTTCCCTTACGCTCCAAGCAGTCCCTTCCTTCTCTATCCGGAACACGTCATTCTGCCCTTTAATGTACTCATCGCCGTCAATCACAGTAATGATTTCAGACCAACTGGCAACAAGCTCTGAGACGTCTGCCAGGCTATGAGCAGTGAGATGCAAGCGGGAAAGGGACGGTACCGCTTGTTCCTTCTCATTAACGTGCAAGCCCAGTTTTTCAAGAACCAAGCGCATGAAAGCTATCCTGGTCGCATCAGTGGCGATGATGTTTTCAATCAGTGTGGCATAGTCTGGCAGACTTGGTACCTGGCTGAGGTTTTGAGGTGCAAACCTATACAAAATCAGTGAATAAATGCCATATTTACAGTAACGTACTTACTCTGGGTGCGGACCAGTGACCACGACATGGCCTTCGCCAACCTTTCGATATACAACCGCAGCCTTGCTGTCACCTGAATCGACATGCAAATCTTCAGTGTAACTAGCCAGAATCTGCACTCCCCGGCTCTCAAGCTTCTTTGCATCAACAAACACACCGCCTCCATTGTAATAGCTCTTGAAAGTCTCTTCAACACCATCAGTCGAGCTCTCAAAGGCTTCCTTGTGAATCTTGATATCGGCTGCTCTTGCACCAGCCTCACTAGCATACTTGAACCCTGCAAACGCCAGTCCCCGACAGATACCTGGAAAGAATCCTAACTCGCGATCTCCCTCTACTGCCATGTTGGGGTCATCGAGTTCAAATTCGCATTTCGCACTGCCATAGTAGCCACCAGCGCAAAAGCCGAGGTAAGAACCACCAGCATTAACATAACGACTAATGCGCCGGTTGCCCTCGCCATTGAGCGTGCGGCAATAGCCCATATCAGCGCCTCCAGGAAAAACAAGCAGAGCACAGGTGCTGAACCATGGCTCCTTGAGAATCACATCTCCTGTGACAGGGATGACGGCATACGAAGGAGACAGCAAGCGCCGTAATGTGTATAGACAGTTGCGGACAGATTCCGTGGTGCTGCCATGGCCTTTGATATATCAACACCTATTTCTAAACCTATCCAAAAACAACATACCTGAGTAGACCAGGACATTCATCTTCTTGGTTGCCATGGTGCGTGGTATGGTGACGTTTACCAGCGGACCGAGAGCGTCCGAGCGTCTTCACGGTGCTTTTGCGCAGATTCCCTCGACCTCAACACCACCACCAATTTTCAGTCCCAGGCTCTTCAAGATGTCGAACGATGACAAGGCTCGCGCTGCTGCGGCGCAGATGATGATTGATGACGAACCGGATGACTGGTAGGCTACAATTGCGGCGTCACGGGAAGACCGAGCAAGCTGATGATGGTGGCAGGGACAAGCGCATCTACAGCACGGGCTGCGCCGGTAGGCTAGAGTGGACGGTAGTGAACGAGGACTCAACTGATGTCGAATAGATGAGAATGCCAAATTGACCGACTGTTATTATGACAAGAAGGACTGGCGGGCATGCAAGGAAGAGGTGAGTCGAGCGTGAACCTTAGCCCGGAAGCCGAGACGGGGCCGAAGTCACAGCACGGGAACGCAGCTAACACAACGCGCCAGATGGAAATCTTTCGTCAATGCTGGCAGCGGCATGGAAATAACAAGCGGACTGAGACCAAGGATGCCAAATAATCCCGCCCAACTAGCTCACTGTAACAACACGTGTACAAAATCCAGCGCAATAAGCAATTATCCTGGCATAGTGACCAAGCCCGAATATTTGCTAGATTCATCTCGAATCTTCCTCTCAATTCTTCATATTGTAAAGCTATTCTAGCAATAGTGCTTGATTAACATGCTGGTGAACAATCCATTATCCCATGAAGGTCGTCTTCGCTACGAACAAACGCCACCCAAGATTCCTGTTTACCCAGTCCTAGTTTTCTCTTTGCCCTGATCTTTCTTGCTATATCATAACACCCATGAACCACCATGGCTCGTTTTGAGAGGTCGAAAAAAGTGCCAAAAGGCTTTGCTTTACTTCCGCTCGTAAATCGGTGGAACCACGGACGGGTGATAGGGCGGCTTAGCGGTCTCTGCCTTTTGCTTGTCAAAGCACCAAACACCGTTCGTTTGGTCGTCATTAACGCTCTCGCCAATCTTCTTGGCCAGTTGCTCGAAAAGCGGGTATTCCGTTGTGCGAGAGAAGAACTTGCGTTCCCACTCGCGACCCTCGGCCTTTTCTTCCTGTCTCATCTCTCGCTGGCGGTTCTCGATGATGGACTTCTCAGCCGAAGTCAAATCCATGTTGCCTGAGTTGATGGCGTCAGAAACCTTCTTCCACGCCCGTCGGGTTTCAAAGTCATCTTGATCCTCAATCTCAGCTACAATGAGGGGTGTTGTCTTGGTGGACTTGTGATCGAACGTGTCGACGACAGCTTTGGTCTTGGCATCCTTGATTTGGAATGCGTCGTTCCATTGCCCGTCAGCCTTGTAGATGACCTCCTTCTCCTTGCCTTCGGGGTATAGTATGGCACTGAAAGTGTTCTTCTTTCCTGATACCCACCCCTTTCCGCTGTAATCAATACGTGCAGTGTATCCAGATGAGGACTGGATGTAGGTGCTGCTGTTCAACTCCACATAAGGTGATCCCGTGATGAGACCTTCAATGTGAAGGGAAGGGAGAGTGATTAGGTAGCTCTCGTTGAAGCCGTCCAGGTGGAGCATGGCATGGCCGATTTGCTGCGGTCCGTTAACATTGAGCAATACCGGAATGTTGGTATCTTGCACACCTTGACATTGATGGTCGTCTTGAATGATGCCTTCTGGGCGTTGTAGCCCTCCAGTCGGACTCCGTGTTTATCGTTCCAGATGCCGTAAGCAGTAACTGGTGGGTGATGGCTGGACGTATCGCGTTAGCACATCCGTTGAATGACACCGCACTCGTCCAATGATCCTGCCCCACCCCTCGCAATCCAATAGAGATGCAGACGTACCTGACCTGCTCACTAACAAGCTGCGTAGTGCCAGCCTCATCTTCCCACTTGCCCAAGAAAAGCTCACCCAGGAACGGGTTGAGAGGCTTCTTCTCGCTGCCCAGCTTCTCGGAGCGACTTGCGTATTGTTGTTTCAATGTGCTCAGGAACCACTTCAACACCAGCATGGCCCTTTTAGCAGGATCCTGTTCGGCAGCGGGCGCGACGAAGACGGAAGGGTGCTCGGTCCAGTAAGACGAGAACTCGGTGAGGGACTTTGTGGAAAGGATAAAGGCGGGCGCGGTCATCGTGGAGAGGTCGCCATTGAAGGACGCGATGGACTATAGTAGCGCGTTAGCGAGTTTGATCAAAGGCACATTTTGGTTGTTCTAGCTCCATTTGCTTCCCCTCATAAACTGTCTCGTGGACATTGTTGTTGAAAGGTCCACACGTGGTCGCTTGGGTGCCGTACCTTGAGGAAGCTTGACCACGAACTCTTTGCCTGAGGGGGCACAGATGCGCCTTCTTTCTCAGCCATGGTTGCGTTTTGCGGGTGATGTAGCGCCTGGGATATGCTTTGAAGGGAGTGCAAGTGCAGCAGGCTCTCGTGGAGGTATTGCGCGTGTGTAAGTATTGGAGATTCGTGGAAAAGCGGGGGATGCGGTAACTTAGCGGTGGAGACGGGACGCCAGTGCGAGAGTTATGGGACGGCGCGTTTAGACTGGGATGACGTCTGCGAGCTAACCAACAGCACAACGCCCCCTATGATGATCTCACACGCAACATTCAGTGTTGCCACTGCCGTGTTTACACCTCTTATTTCGTCTAGATATCAATGATGCAACACTCAAGGATCACAATCCGCCTTCATGAACAGGGTGCCAGTGCGGCAAATGGGTACTCTCAGCGCTAACCCTTCATGGCTAATTTTGTATTTTACTAATGCTAACGTTACGTGGTCATAGCCTGCTCATCTCATCGTACTCATTACTCTACACAGATGCGCTCTAGCAACATGCTTATGTCTTGACATCAGGCTCGGTGCGGCCGATGTACTCCTGGAGCTTGAGGAGGTCGGTCGCAAGCTTGACGTTGTCCTTGAGGTAGTCCTGGGCGTCCATGTCGTATGTCGACTCGTCGCTTGTGTGCTTCTCAATGTACAGACGGATGGTAGCGCCACTGCTTCCAGTGCCGGACAGACGCACAACAATGCGGCTGCCGTCGTCGAACTTGACGTAGATACCCTGGTTCTTGCTGACGCTGCCATCAAGATCCGTGTATGAGAAGTCGTCCGCCTCGATGACCTTGCGGCCAGCAACGGTTGAGCCAAGGAACTCGTCCTTCTTGGTGGTGATAAGCTCCTTCATGTGGCTGGTGACCTTGTTGGCACCCTCAGTCTCGCAGCCCTCGTAATCGTAGCGAGTGAAGAAGGTACGGCCGTAAGTCTTCCAGAAGTCCTTCTGGACTGAGGCGATGCTGGGCGTGGTACCAGTCTGCTGTCCAACACCAGCAAGGATGTTTAGCCAAGCAACGACAGCCCACAGACCATCCTTCTCACGGATGTGGTTGCTGCCTGTTCCGAAACTCTCCTCACCGCAGATGTTCATCTTGTTAGAGTCGAAGAGACCGCAGAAGAACTTCCAGCCAGTGGGCACCTCGTAGCACGCGACGCCCTTCTTCTTGGCAACCAGGTCAATCGCACCTGATGTGGGCATACTGCGGGCAAGACCATAAATGCCTTGCTTCTTGAAGTATGGGATGAGCTCGGCATGGTGCGCAATAATGGCCAGACTGTCACCGGGCGAGACAAACGTCTTGGCGCCGTAGATCATGTTTCGGTCACCATCACCATCACTGGCAGCACCAAAGTGGATTCCGTTCTTGTCGACGGCGTCGACCAGCGACTTGGCATAAACAAGGTTGGGGTCGGGGTGGTGGCCACCAAAGTCTGGCTTGGGTACGCAGTTCTGTGTGCTGTTGGGGATGCCGAGCTCCTTCTCGAAGATGTCGACTCCGTAGGAGCCAGTGACACCGCTCAGACCGTCAAAGAGGACCTTGAAGTCAGGGTGCTGCTTGAGGAAAGACTTGATGAGGTCAAAGTCGAAGATGTCCTTGAGCATCTTGAGGTAGTCCTCAGTGGAGTGGACGATTTCCACCTCGAGCTCTCCATACTTCTTTGTGCCGATGGTGCTCAGGTCGATGTCTGGGATGTCGGCGATCTTGTAGGAGGTGAGTGTCTTGGAGGTTTCGTAGATCTTGTTGGTGACGCTCTCGGGAGCGGGGGCACCGTTGGCCAAGTTGTACTTGATACCAAAGTCCTCCTCGGGACCTGTGAGGCGTCAGATGATGTAAGGTGAGCACAAGGAGCGGGGGACGGCCACGTACCACCAGGGTTGTGGCTGGCAGTCAGGAGGATACCACCGGTCGCCTTGCGAATACGGATGAGATGGCTGGCAGCGGGTGTGCTCATGATGCCATTCTGACCGATCAAGAGCTTCTTGACGCCGTATGCAGCACCAATCTTGGCGATGACCTGGGTGACCTCAGGATTCCAGAAACGACCATCACCACCGACAACGAGGAACGAGCCCTCGACGCCTTCTGGGATAGACTGGAGGATGCTGGTGACAAAGGCCTCGGAGTAGTGTTGCTGCTGGAAGACCTTGACCTTCTTGCGCAGACCAGAGCTGTAGCATCATGGTTAGCTGCTGTTCGTCTGATACGGAGCTGTACCTGGGGCTAGCTAGGCTAGCTTCGGCATGCAACTCACGTTCCGGGCTTCTGGTCCTGGAAAGGCTTCAATTCAACGGTTCGGATGCTCATGACGGCTGTGTGTGTATTGGTTTGAAACAATGCAAAGCAAGAGCAAAGCAATTGGGAAAAGTGTTGGGAGGGTGGCAGCTGCTGGCAACTTTTAGGCTGGGGGTGAGGGGCAGCAGCTCCTCTCCCCCACTACGCGGGATGACGCCTGCGCTAGCTCATCCGAGAGAAGCACAACGCCACGCTCGACTATCATCACCAGATTTTTCCTCTGTCCATTCCCAACAGCCGCTGCCGGCACGCGCTAGACCTGCATGCAAGGCCGAGACGCATATCCTTTGCCTCTGCACCGCCTTGCTTCCCAGCAGCCTGGGGGAAAAGTCTGATAGCATCCGCCCTCAACTCCTATCGCCCGCCCCTCCACGCTGCAGTTGCCCCGGACAACATGGGCATACAGGGCCTCGCTAGGCGTCTGGAGCCGTACGCGACGCGCTTTTCCTCCGAACAGCTGCACGGCTACTCGGCCGTAGTCGACGGGCCCGCACTCGCCTACCATGCTCACAAGTTGGCCCTCATGGCTGCTGCTAACGCGTCGCGGATGCCCTCTTATGCAGACATCGTCTCCCAAGCCGTCGACTGGTTAATCGCTCTGGAGGCCAACGACATCAAGGTGTGAGTGAACCGCCGTTGCTTTTCGTCGCCTTTCCGGTGTGTGCAGCAAATCGATATCTTACCCCATCGAACTTTACCGCAAGACCAATAAGGTGCGCACAAATGTCGTTCTATTCACCGCCATTCGGCGCAGGGGCTTTGTCGGCTTTGCTACATTTGCATTGTCAAGTATCCGCCAAACCGCCATGTGTGCCCGGGTACAACGGGTCTCCACCTGCTCATTTCCTGGATTTGATCCAATGCCTGCCCCACGACCTCCATCGCTGATTGCAACTTGTCAGGGCCGCTATTTTCTTTGACGGAGCTCTCCCTCCATCGAAACGGACTGAGAGACTCTCGAGGACCGAGCATAATAATCGCCGTGTGCAGCAGCTTCGTGCAACTTATGCAACCACAGCATGCCCAGTTCCCACATACCTTGGCTCAATATCCTACGCCTTCCTTGCTCCGGCACTTCAAGAAGCACTACAGAAATCAGCATTCGCTTCAAGGACGCACATTGTACCAGGAGAGGCCGACGATTGGTGCGCATTACATGCCAAAGAGCACGCCAAATCCATCATCTTCACCAGCGACACAGATCTTGTCCTCTACGACTATTGCATAGATACGCTCATTGTCTTTCTTCATGATGCTGATAGATCCGCCGGATTCAAAGCATATTCGCCCGAGGCGATTCGGAAGAAGCTGCAACTGAAAAGTTTGTTGCCTTTCGCCTTCTGCCTTTTGGATGGTCCCCAGGACACCACCAACGACCTGGCCAGTAATGCAAGGAGCGTTGACAGCGAGTCCACGCGATATCTTGACTTTACGAGAAGATACATTATCGAAAGAGTGGACCCAGCCCAGATATCCGACTCCAACACCATTTCCCCTGATATGCCTAGACTGGACGTTCGGGTATCGGAGTTTGTCATTCAAGCTCTGGGAAACTCTGAAACCCCGTTTGTTTACCTACCTTTACTGATAGAAGACCCCAGTCAAGCATCTGCTTGGAACGCAGGCTGTGACATCCGCACTCTGGCTTATTCGTTGCTAGCATCTAACAGTATGGTTGTTCATGAGTATAGGCGGAAAGCGCAAACCGTTTCGGTCCAGGAGATTGCTGTATATTCTGCAGCAAATCTGCCAGTACCAATCAAAGACTTTGAGCAGCAAGTTAGGACCCTAATAGAGTGGGCTACCCTGAAAACGCTGGAGCCCACGCTGCTCTGGCCACTCTTCGCGCTCAGTCTGGTGCTCGCAGAGCTCAAAACCACCCCTGCAATTCCTCTGGTGCTTCGTGTTCTCAACGGCGACTTTGACAATTCCTGGGCTTTTGTACAGCTCATGGCTCGTCTACAAGCTGCCCTGTATTCAATACGTATGTTTAGTCAAATCGCGAAAGTATGGTTGCAAGTCAAGCCAAAAGCAGACGAAAAGCTGCATGGCTACGTAATCAGCTTGGACCAGCACCTGCGTACTCTTCCTTCGATACCCGAAGGCTTTGGTGTGCCAGGGCAGTCGAAGTGTGTGCTGGCAAATCACGATGAGCTGAAGGCTCTGGTTGAAGAGATTTACGTGGCTGCTGGCTTTACGCCGCCCACTGAACAAACTTCCAACAAGAAGAAGAAGCGTCAACTAAGGGAAGCAGACAGAAAAAAGAGGAAAGCTGAGCAGAGGCAGCAGTCCAGGCAAGAGACCAACAATGCATATAGCCTGCTTGATGATGGGCAAAGCTAGTATCTAGAACAGAGCTGAAGACTACTCTGAGAAGGTCTTACTGTCTTCCACCCTTCTCATGACTATCTCGCAATCACTGTTCGTATTACTAGCCAACTTTCTATCTTAAGTGAGCATGACCTGGACTATACATCTCTGCATTCTCGAACTTGCTTGGATCTATGTATGTTGGGAATAAAATATCTGAATCAGAATTAGTTCGGAAGAAACAAGGAACTAAAATTCTTATTATGAGAACTCGGTTCTATTTCGAAATGCGACACGAAGTTCGTCTTACCAATAGAGTGTGCCACATTCAATGGTACGGTGCGTGTCACTGAGAACAAATTTTGCGAGCATATTCCCGCCAGAAGCATCAAAGACTGAAGAATTGGCATCAACTACCACTTACCGTACACTATACCTGATCAGGTAATTATTGGGTAAAAGCGCTTAGTCACCCATGTGTAGAGTCTCTCTCAGTCGAAAGCCTTAGGCGTCTAGCGATTCAATTGAGACTGAATCCAAATGTCAATCGCGATGGAGAAGCTCGCTGGTGGCTGACCCGGTGTTTCAACATGATGAACTTGCAACGAGACGATGTCATGGATGCTTTCTTTGCCTAACTTGGTGTGTGGACCAGATGACCGGGTTATCAAAACCACTAATACAAATCCTAGAAACATGTTTGTATAGTTTTACGAAGAGAAAGACTAGTGTCTCTACGAGACCTTTGTAGAGTCGATGAAAGAAATACGAGAAGATGACATCCATGCACAATTGGAAAGCGTGATATACGATGATCGTATAGAGTGCCTTGACTACGCCTGGATATTGACGTCGGTTGCTCAACAGATGATATTCTTGACCTACAAATCAATCTCATCGATTCTCTTGTTCTCACCAGCCCAAATTAGGCTGTGCAACGAAGTCATATACAAACACTTGCGCCAGCAACGGATCCGTTTCGTTCTGCAACATTACTTAGTATCACCAAACGCGCCATTACGCAACAAAAGGATATGAACAAAAGGATTCACACCTTTAATCGATCATGCCCCGGATCGCGATCAAACTCTTGCCTCGCTGCCTCATCCTGTCTCCTATCAGCTTTTATGTTTTCGTTGCATCCAACCCCCCACACACTCTGCTTCTCACATCCAACCAAACCCCCACATAGCAAATCATATAAAGTTACATACCTTGAAAACAACTACAAACCCCATATCCCACACAGTATCCCTCTTGACGTCCGTCAAATCTAGCGGCGTATCCAACGGCCTGCCGCCCTTTGGTTTTTCAACCAGCAACTCCGGATGATCGTCGTACAGCGCCATAAACGCTGCTGCACGATCGCTCTTTTGCGCAGCCGTCACCTCAGGTCGGAACCGGAACGTCGCGATACGTGTTATGGGTTGAGAGCCAGCGGAGTGTTGTGTGGCCATTGCGGTGGAAAATAGGCAAAGAGTGAGGGAGAAGAGGGTGGTGAGGCGCATCTGGAATATCGAATAAGATGGAAGAGGGGAAGATATGCAGTGGTAAATATGGGGCGTGTACCGGGTATATGGCGCATATGCATAAGCGGTGCGGAGTACGTGCAGGGGCAACGCGGGATTGGAGAGCCGAGAGTGACTTGCATGCAGCGGGCGCGTAGAGAACTTTGGATTTCCACGACCCTTTAATCAGATTTGGAGTCTTATCATTACTGCACATCCCTGAGACCCAGAAACCCGTCCCCAGTAGAACAGACGCAGGGTATTCGAACTTTAAACAGCTATTACTCTTCGCGTACCTAGAACTTATCTGCAATATTTACGGATAGGGTATTTACTATTCTCTCAAGTATTTTTGTCTAGTTTTTGATAATAAATGAAAGTAATATAGTTACTAATTATTGTGCGATAGTGGCCCTACGCCAGTCTCGAGACGAAAGTGCTTTGTGCACAGCGTTCGATTAATGACATGAAGCTCTGGCAGCGCAACATCATTTCTTCATCGTATCACGATGTATCACGCAAAACATCAGAAATCCTGTTTGTTGTGCCATTTGGTGGTCCAGAATGATGAATATGTTGCTACTGGTGCGTCTGTAATTTTGGAAAGTTTCGCTCTGCTGACATTCCCCATTTGAGGTGACGCCCAGGAACCTTTGTTTCGTCCATACAGAGATGTCTTTTGCCAGAAAGAATTCTGTCTGCCATGTGTGTCTGGTCAAGGAGAGACATCGAATTGTGTACATCGCGGCTGCTACCAGTATTATCGACACTTCTTCCCACCAGAATCCCGGCTACTCCTTCGAGACTTACTGCAGCTGCCTGGGACTCTGGACTTTGCTTATCAGAACAGCGAAAGAGAGCAGAAAGCTTATAGCAAATACATAGGCAATCTGAGTTTGGCTTACGATAATCTAGAGAAGACTTCGACGAACTTGCTTCGGTTGATGGCGCAAAAACTCACGCCGGAACTCCTCGGTCATATCGCAAAGTTTTCTTGGCCGTGTTCTCTACAGCAGCCTGTAACAATTTTGGCAGAGGAAAAGTCACTCAAGATGTTTTGGCAGAGAAAGGAACGTGATACGGCCGATATCATAGAGTATAGAAGAGAACCAGTGTCTCTTACGAAAGTGGAATTCTTAGGCACCTCCTACGTATCCGGTCTAAGCATCGACAAAAAAGCGACCATTTATGGACGAGGAGAACTGTGTATCACTGTCACAGGAGACTGTGTGGGAATCATAGATATCAACTTTGAAGGCAAATTTCTATTCTCACGGCAGGATCTCTGGTATAAGGTTATACGTACTAGCGAAGATCATCTGAGACTACGTGCCTGTGTCATGGTACGTGTCATGTTGTGCTACCTATTCATAAGTGCTTATTAGAAAAGAACATTCTCACAGATTTGGAACTGGGAAGCGATGAGCCACATTGGGTTCCCTACTGGGACATCCCAATGCTTCACCCACCTACGGTACATACGTGGTATATCGATAATTGCAACGCAACTCAGCCATTCCGGATGAGATACGTCGAACTAAAGAACGAAATACAGGGAGTAGTTGGCTGGTGTACTCTAAGCGGCATCATTAGCATCAATACTTACGCTGACAGTAGCAAATGGAGATCCTCCGGGGAAGAAAGCCGATTTCGTAGGGACGCAGTGTGTATCTATTTTCCTCTTGCAAAGAACGAAGACGTCGTATCAGCTTGGGTGCGTGAATTGAATTTCATCGCCATACCCTGTCCTGCTCTCATTGTAAGGCAATCCACTGTTCCAGTAACAGCGGTCTAACTCAATGACAGCTCAGCACTTCTCTACAACGAACATGCACATTCGGACCATACATTCCTCCCGAACATCAGGATAGATATCAATACCAATCACTGGTCTCTTATAATAGTCGAGTAACGGGCCTTTGTTACAGAGACAAGGGAATCTTATCTTCAGAGCAGATGAGAATCGGCGTGACGCAGGAAAAAGTGTCGCTGCGACCCCCATCTAACCCGCCGTTCCAGAAATCACGCGCACCTCCAGATTCACCAATTCCACAATGGTTCCAGTCTTCGGGGAAATTGACTGGAGTAGACCGCATACGGTTATACACGGACAATGAGAAGCCGCAGAGGCCCACAGTTGGGATATTGCTGATATATGAAAACCACGAAGAGCTGCTGGGACAGTTTGGCTATGACCAAGATGTTGAGGACTATGAGTTGACGGGACCGATGTACTCTTTCTCAGGGCAGACAGAAATAGGACCCTACACAAAAGTCGTCTGCAACAGGGAAATGGGAGAAGGCTGGGCCACGATTCCACAAAATTCAGAACTTGTGTGGTGGTTTACGTCTGGCTGCTCGGTACTAGAGATCATTCAAGGATAGCATTTTTCGCTCATACCACTTGATTCGCCGAATATCGTCTCACGTGTGCTTTGGCTATCTATCTTCTACTTTTTATTTTCTAATTTTCGCGTTTTGATGCTCGTCTTTCGTGTTTCTGACTCTCTATTTTCTTCAGACGAACCTCGAGGAATTCTTGAAGCGACAGGGGTGATGTATGTACGCAACAACAAAAATGGAATATGTGGGGTAACTTGGAGCCGCACATTATGTGTGTGAGTCCAAGAAACGTTATACAGAAGTTTGTCGTGAAGGGTTCTGCAATGATCGAATATTTCAATAGGAAGATTCAATACCCAAGTACTACTACCAGAGATGAAAAGCCAAGAGGTATGAAATTTCACGCATGGCTTCATGACGTAGGTTCGAGTTTCCGCCAATAAGCTAAGTGGGTTTATCTCAAAATCAATGGCCCACTGCTGTAGTTGAGATGTGTTTCTTCCAACAAGCCGTCTCGTGGGATCAAAATCTCTACTTTTCAGGTACCTACTTGGACTAAGGATATTGTTTCAGTAGATACATTCCTAGTGTTTAGATGCGAGGCGCTCATGTATTGTGGCACGATACGTGATCGAGCTCAAGTAGATCAAGGGCCGACCCGCAATCAGGTAGTCGAAAAGTAATCGCTAGTATTCAATTGAGTGAAGAAGGTGTCTATCTACTCCGAACAGAATTCCATATGTATTCCAATAGGCAGGTCACGTGCTACTACACCATAGTATACACATAATAGTCATAGTACTATTTGGATAACATATCAATAATATTTAGATTATATACCTAAAGCCTTTGTAGAGAATATGAATTTGTCTATAAGTGTAAGAGCTACACTCTAACTTGGGTAGCAAACACTAGTATACAAGACGTTGTATTCAATAGAGAGCGAGGTAAGTGGCTATACCACTGTAGCCTGATCCCACACTAAGGCAGGCGATTCTTGCGCTATTGTTCCGTAAGACTATCGCGATATGCCGGTGGAAAATAAGTATAGGGGTGTTGACGAATCAAAGACAATTGTCGTATGCAACTGGTCTGAAGGTGCTGCAGGTTTTCTCGCGCAGTGAATGGTGTACTAATTACATCAATATTATTTTAAACAAATCAAAAAGGCTTTGGTATATTCGGGACCACAGCTCCATGATGAGTTATATCAGATTAATATAAGACAGAAGTGTCTTGTTCTTGGTATTGATGAACACTTGATAGCTAGCACAATGACAGTTCCGCGTCTCTGGTTTCCGGTTTCTTACCAAAGAAGAAAACCAGTCAGGGATATCTCTTTGCCCTCCTCTAAATGCAGCTCCCGAGATAAGATTCGCGGTATGGTACCTTATCCCTGAAAGTCGTTGCTTGCATAAATACTAGTGCGATGGATTGCAGGAGTGCTTCTGCGCCAGAAATAATTCGTATCCATCCTGTATTCAGGTTCGTAAGCATTAGCTCTTCCGGATGTAAATCTGCAGTTGAAAACGTACGCCTCATCGATGAACTGTAGGCTGCGTGTCTCATGCATTCTTTATGTAGAGAGGATAATTCCACGTTGATCCAGGCAGATCATATGATAATGACACCGCTATCCCCCCGCTGCTAGTTCGAGCGCTCGAAAGTAGCTTCAAGTAACTCCCAATGTTGCTGATGTTATCCTCTATGTTGCTAATATGAGTTTCGAGCTTAGCCGTCCTCAAAGCGAACAATACGAGGATTCCGAGGAGAGAAGTGGCTGCTACAAGCTTAAGCAGGATATCCAGGACTTGGTAAGCTCTGGAGGGTGCGGGTGAAGACATGGTTCTTGCTTCTCAAGGCGGTGCTGGTATTTGTCTCTTGATAGCGGGGTGTCTTTTTACTTCTTTAGCTTTTAAAGAATATTGGAGAGTCTAAAGAGAGCCTTAGAATAGCGGGTACTATCATATGAAAAAACGACGACAATGCCAGCTGTGAAGTGAAGGATATTTTGAATTTATACTAAATCTGACGTCCATCCTGAAGTTGACATTAACCCACAATAAGCCTCTAATACCGCTTCACGGAACATCGGCAGGATTTCCTCTTAATACCTAGCATGACAGCCACCTATACTAGAGTCGGACTTGACGCGCTTTGAATAGCTTTGCCTCCTTCGGTCTTAGTACACAGCCACCTGCAAATACCAAAATTTATAGGCTATGAAAAGGACGCTTATTCAAGAGCCAAGACGATACTCCGGCAGTTGAGGGTCAGGGGTGGTACCTACTAATGCCTCTGGCCAAGCAATATTCAGTCATCCAGGGCCTAGAAACTCAAACACCTGCTAGTTCGACTGTCGGCAACGCCGAAATACTCTTTGAGCTGGATGTCGCAATATTTCCTGTACTGTTGTAGTTGTGGTAAATTTGCAAGCCACCCGCGGAGCATTCAGCCGTAGAGTATTCAGCCGCACAGGTACCTACGTACCAAATCGCCGCGGAACAAACAAAAAAGGAAATATTTCGCACCTCTCGCCTCGGAGTTACATAAATTGCTAGGCGTTGGAGAGACTAGTCATATCATGAGTCAATGTACAGCAATCAACGAAAATGGCAACATACGTGCCCTGCGCTGAAAGTAATCCGGTATTATCCAAAAGTATGGTATCATTTTAGAGTGTTTAAGGCACTTCTGGACTCTTTCAAGAACATTGCAGTAGCGTTCTGCAACCGCATGCGCTGCACATGTGTCTATAGGATATCTTTATAGTATCTTTTGTGGCGCTTGGTCGGTAGTGTACTGAATCGAAACGCCTAGCCTTCACGATGACCCTAGCGTTAACGCTACTCGTCATTTGAGTCCACAACTACTCAAATGGCCATGCAAATCTATATTGGGTTTCGTGGTGGCTGACTATCAGCTCCTGCAGATTAATCCAGATCATTCTCGAGCGATGCAATGAACTTTTTAACCAGCGCTCGATCTTCGACTCTAAGTCCATCTAGAATACAATCCTTCAAAAAACGCATTTGCGTCAACCTATTTCGAAATCTTGACTTTTCGCGCGCTCTCCATAGTACAATGTCAGCTTCTTGCGATGCGACTGCCATAGACTGGGCCGCTCTGGTGACCTCTGTAATTACCATCAACCTCGCATGGTGGATACTAGAGGTTCCTAAATTGTTTAAGAATAAACCCATGGCCTTCTTCGATGCGATTTCATGGCAGTGTTTGCGCATGTGCTTTCCTCCTGTCGCCGCTATATACGCCATCGCTTCGACTCCGGAACACAAACTCTGGCCAAAGCGATACTATTGCGGACCAAAGATCGAAGATGAACAAGAAGAATTCAAGACATGGGATCTTTTCAAATCCTCTGCGATAAACATGGTCACCGTCGTGTCCGTTGCACTCTCCATATACCGCTTGTACGATAGCCCTAACCAGGACGCATCGGGATGGAACAGTTCGTTATGGTCGTTTCCAGGTTTACCAGTTACCGTATATGGCCTCACCATCCAGCTTGCGGCCTCACTGGAACTTCGCCGACGGAATACCCTAACTCTAGGACTGCTTTCAGCCGTTAGTGTAGGAGCAGGCGTCGGCGTCGCGATTTCGCAATCCGCCAATCCATCGTTCACCATAGCAATCATTATGTACGCGATCATGTCAATTCCATTGATTATGATATTTCCGGTTACTCAGATTGCCCTTTTAATACTTGGGCTCACAATCTTTTCACGGACAGGTGGTGTAGTAGTAGGCGCTCTTGCTCCAGAGGCTTACTTCCCGTTCTGTCCATTGAAGGGCCCTGGGTTTGCGGTTCCATACATTGTATTTAGCGTTGCAGCTGGTGTACTTGCGCTGTATGCTAGCCTTCGTTTTTCGTTGGACGTATTGGCGATGAGGTCAAAATGGGCACCAGCTTGGCTATTTCGTCGTCCAGAAGCCAAACCCAATCAAACTGAACCGACTATCTTAGAGTTGGGTCACCAATCCGGCCCTCTTTTAAGGGAGAGCTAGGCTCTCTAACATCAAAAAAGACTCCTAGGCAAGATAGAATTTCCATAGAGAGCAACATGGTTTTACTTTACGCTGGCAATTGGATAGAAAAGTAAATTGTGGTGTAGTAGCACATGGCTAGATTACTAGGATATAGTTAGTAGAAGTTCTCTTTAGCGTAGATAGGTACCTTCGCTTACTTCACTACTAAGGATTGCTATTTAACTAGTTAGCTAATTAACTGTTATTTGATAAAAGGCTCTCAGTGCTACTGTTATAAGATTAGAAGAGAGGAGGGGTTTTAGTAAGGGCAATAGCTAGTTAGCTGTTACGACCAGTCCCAATACACCCCGAGTCTCCAGACAAAGGGCGTTCTCCCGACAAATCCAGTTCTCCAGGCACACAGCTATCTCCAGACAAGTGCTAGTCCCCAGACCATATAGCGTCCCCAGCCATAAGCCAGTCTCCAGACTGTACTATATATCCAGACAGAGAATGGTCTTTGTCATGTGTACATTCTATTCAGCTCTAGATATTGCAATGCAGTTTACTGTACCTTTTTGGGCATGTGATGGCCTAGGTGAAGCTGAGCCAGGTATCGTCACAGTCTCCAGACAGGGACTAGTCTCCAGACAAGGAGTTGTCCCCAGTCAAGAAGTTGTCCCTAAACAACGATAGTCGGAACACCAAATATATGTACAAGGTCATTTCTGACAGGGCAGAAATGCTGCCGAAAATGAATGCCATTCCACCCGGCCTGTGACCAGTCCTACTGATCCTACTCAGCCTTGGCGCACACTCATGTACTAGGACTATTAGGACCACGTGACTAGTCCTATAGATCCTACCCAGTTCTAGTAACCCTTCACTCACTAGGACTACGAGGACCCACTAGGACTGCTAGGACTTCCCGAGTATATAGCATTAGTCATTGGTTCCTTATTGCTCGATGTGTTCAACTTAAGTTACGAGTATAAGTACAATATACGAGTTACTTGCCCCACGGAGCGTAGTTTTGCCGAACTAGGCCCTATTAATACCCAGCTCCACGTCAATCACCAGCTTAACGTCAATTTTTCCCCTATCACTTTAACCTAATTTTTCTCCATAACAAGTCGCAACGCTTTGGAACTTACGCGCAGATTGAAGAGCGTATTGGAATTGCTATTACTGAATCAGATAGTGGTTTTCACACAAATACACGCGCAGCAGCAGACCACAATTATGTGCCCTATAGTAGGCTCCAAAAGCGCGTCTCAGGTCGCGCATTAAAAACGGAGCGCGCCGTACTAAATCGAAGGCTTAATTAGCAATAGAAGGCTGCTCTGGAGGCCTATGTCACTCGCTGCGAAGCATTATACATGCCTCCTCACATGCCGCAGCTCATCTCTGCCGCGCAGCGGATCCTTGATCTCGAGCACCTAGATGGCAACGCACCACCCATCAATAAGAACTGGATCTCGCGACGGCTGGCGGGCAACCCAGACTGCCGCGGCAAGAAGCAGGAAAAGCAGGAAATAAAACGCCTAGCAACTAATACAGTCAGACTTGCTAACAATCAATTCAATCAAGTTGAGACCTCAAAATTGAATTGATTGATTAGAGGACACCTAGAAAATGATTTGATTGACTTAATATTTCTTTCATTGTAACTTGATTAAAGTTTGAGTTAATTCGATCTAAAATTACTAGTGCATTGACACGTGATGGTAGCTTATACATAGTATCAACTAGAAGAAAGAAAGGTGGAATAGATGTAGTTATAGTCCCTCTTAGCCTTGAGCATCTATTAATGGACCGATACGTTTCTTAAGTTTTGCGCTATCAGATCCCACTCCTGGTACTAATGTCGCAAAGTATGTTGGCAGCTCTACAGTCTATAAATATGGTAATCACAAGTACTCTAAAGTTACAAAGGGCCGCCTCGAGCTGAATGGTCGACGGAAATACATATACTGGGATTCTCGCCTTCTCAGGCGAAGCAGCGATGATGTTGATGTCGTCCTGAAAGATATATTGGGATATAACCGATGGCGATAATCTAGATGAACCTGAGGCGCAAATGATGTGTTGCTTTGAAGTATCTGGGTCATATCTTTCGTTGGGCCTAGTGCTTGTAATCGATGAACACACAGGTTTTAGGCGCACTGGCTGCTTCGAAGATATTGAAGGCGCGTCAGCCATGAGGCCCTTCTTTGACGTGACTAAGCCCCAGGATATCATACTTTACTATTTACCTGTACTTACTACTCATGCAATCGAGGTGGTTGCATTAGTCGCGAAGACTTTCACTTGCAAACAAAAACATTTGTAAGATTGCGCTTAGTATGAAGCAAATTTCACCAGGAACTGTAAAGGCAACTAATTACTCAATTACATTAAAGAATCCTGTTGTGTATTATAGGCGCTTCAGGAGCCCTCAAGACTAATCTAGGCTGACTTTCAACCTTCCGTTAACCTGTGTGTCTCGGCACGCAGTGAGTGACCTTACGTTAGATCTATTAATTTAGAGGTAGTTATAACGTCCATCCAATCGCAACGGAACAACCGCCGTAAAGGAACAACATTCTCTTCTTTGCTCCGTAGAAGTTGCCAACGCCGTCGTATAACAGTATACATATAGTGAGTTACTAGGTCTACTAATCTTATACACACTGCAGTATTCAAAGTGAAAAATTACAGCAGTCTTGAGCTTGCTGTTGGAGGTTCTGTTCGCGATGATCATTCGCGTCTCCGCTATTTGCCTCTGCTATGTCGCAAAAGATAGCACATCCACGCGTTTCAGAGCTATATGACGAAGGTTCTATTCAGAAGGTTCTCGTTCTGAAGCTCTAATAGCATATCGCATCCGTGGTGAAGAATCCGAGAGTATCTCCGATCGAGAGGGAAATTGGCACAGAGCCTACCCACGAGTGTGCGTAGGACCTATACTGCTCTAGCAGAATGCAGCGATGTCCCCGTGTCTCGTACCACCGTGTGGTATCGTGCGAAGGGACGACCATCGCGCCAGACGAAGGCCCAACGCCAGCAGTACCTCACGCCGTCGGAAGAAAAGGCCTTCGTCCAGCACATAATCAGATCAGCAGCTCTTGGATTTCCCTTGCGGATCAAGGACATACCTTCCCTAGCCTTTAGCATTGCCTACCGGTGATCCGTGACGAAAGCGATTAAGCCGCCGAACAAGAACTGGCCTTAGGCCTTTGCAAAGCGTCATCCAGAACTCGCGCAGAGGAACAACAGGGCGATAGACTGGAATCGTCACGACAACAACATAAACGACAAGGTGACACATTGGTTCGAGGTGATTAGACCCGAGCTTTGTAGGCCGGACATACTACCGGAGAACGTATATAACATGGACGAGACGGGAGTTATACTAAGCATGCTAAGCTCTATCAAGGTTCTTGTAGGTAAAGATAATATGCGGGGGCATAGAAGTGCTGGTGTCAAGCGGACTATAGTTACCGCTATAGAGTGCATTAGTGCTAATGGTAGGTCGCTACCGCCTCTAATCATTTAGCCGGCCTCGAGGCACCAGAGCAACTAGGCCACGCACTTAACTCCTAGGTGGCACTACGGTGTTTCTCAGAGTAGATACAACGACTCTAGGATAAGCCTTAAGTGGCTAAAGCGCGTCTTCGATATTGAAACTAGAGCCTAGGCTAGTGGTAAACCACGAGTACTAATCTATAACGGCTTTGGGACGCACGAGACGCTAGAGATCCTGGAATTTTGCTTTGAGAATAACATCTTCCTATGCCGTCTACCTTCTTACACCTTTTACAAACTACAGCCCTATAATATCTCTATCTTTGCACCCCTAAAGATAGCCTATCGAAATTAGATTGAGCGACTAAACCGTGGCGGCGTCGACACAGTTAGTAGGGAGCATTTCACCTACTTATATACACCAGCGAGAGGAAGGGCATTAACTAAGAGGAATATTGTTGCTAGGTAGGCTACTATAGGATTATTTCCTTTTAACCTAAAGAGAGTGCTTTGTAATACACTAAAGCTACTTATAGACCTCGTCGTCCTGGCCGCTAATAAGGTAGGATCCTCCTTCTAGAGCGATCTACTGCTAACACCCACCACTCCTATAACACTAGTTATAGTAGAGGGCTTTACAGCATTACATGACCTAATTAAAAGTAATATTTGTGCGCCTAACGAGGCGAGTAGGCAACGACTAGAGAGGCGTATATAGAAGCTTATGAGTACCGCTAGAATATCTATCACTAAATAGAGCCTCCTATAGAACCACAATCGCGTTCTATATAATATCAATAACGAGGCTAAGGTGCGCTAAACGACTTAGTCGTTAGTTCTCTAGGATAGAAAGGGAGAGGCTAAGGTAATGCGCTAGGAGGACCTCAAAAAGGCACGGGCGGAACGCGCTGCTAGAGAGATAGCAGCAAAAGAGAAGGGCAGAAGAAGACGCAGTCGAAAGCGCAAGGCACCTGCACTAGAAGAAGAGGAAGAGGCGGCACTTGTAGAGACAGAGGCTGGCCCGTCAAGGCCCAAGGGCAAAGTCTCGAAGAAGAGCAGGGTCACGAAGCCTGCGGCATGGAGAGCACCAGTGGCGATGATGTATTAATGTGATGTAGCTAGAGAATATGCACTGGAAGAACGATAAGTCATACTACACGCAGCCCTTCCCGCAGTGAACGAAGATGAATTAATGTTCGTGTCATCGTGTTACGCGCTGATAGCCGCGCTAGTTTGCCGTAACAGTTCAGCTGCAACAGCCCAGCCTTGCGCGCATAAACAGCTGTATTTCTGCGCCATGCTCGCAGCAATGCTTAGATTATTTTTATGAAAATGGCTATCCCTAACGTCACTACCATATTTACTAGCCTAGGAAACCAAGGGTTGCAGGTCGGCTACAACTCTGGCACTATCGCGAACCACTTCCACGTTCCCGCTGGTAGGTGCCCGCTCCCGTCTTTGACAGCGCTGCGCTAACCATGCACTGTCCCTTCAGAGCGTCCCGAGACTCCCCCGCAGCCCTCGTGCTTCGTGCCCTTCCGCCGCGACCCTGACTTTGTCGATCGCGGCACGCTGCTCGACCAGATCCGCCAACGATGCGCTGCGCCAGCATCTCGCGTCGCGCTGGCGGGCCTCGGCGGGGTAGGGTAGGTTCGTTGGAAGAGCATCAAACTAGTGCTCGTATGCCGCATGTCGCACGTTAGATCTGACGTAGACACAGAAAGTCGCAGCTAGCCATCGAGCACTGCTACCGCACCGCCGAGCAGTCGCCAGACACGTGGGTGTTCTGGGTGCACGCGAGCAATACCGCGCGACTAGAGCAGAGCTTTCGGGAGATCGCCGACCAGGTTAAGATTCGTGGGCGGAAGGACCTACAAGCGGACGTGTTTAAGCTGGTGCACGACTGGCTGCGCGATGCGAAGAATGGGCGGTGGCTGTTAGTGCTAGACAATGCCGATGATGCTGGTGTTCTCTCTCCACTACCGATCAACACCCAAACATCGCCAGCAGACAACGGAGGCACGGGCAGTAGCAGCAGCAGCGCTCTCCAGCAGCGCCTGTCCACATACCTGCCTCCAAGCACCCATGGCTCAGTTATCGTCACTAGCCGGACAAGGTGTGCGGCTATTCAAATCGTGGAAGACAGCGACATTATCTCAATCGAGCCGATGCGCGATGCAGCTGCACACATGCTGCTATATAAGAAGCTTGGAGACAAGTTGAATATAAGCAACGGCATTGCCGAGCTAGCGGCTGCGCTGGAGTACATGCCGCTCGCTCTTGTGCAGGCGGCAGCATACATTCGCGAGCGAGCACCGCGATGCTCGGTGCGACAGTATTTGGCGGAGTACCGTGAGAGCGACAGCAGAAAGACCAGCCTACTAAATCAAGCAGCCGGCCACCTCCGCCGCGATGAGGCAGCCAGCAACTCAATCCTCCTTACGTGGCAGATCTCATTCGACCACATACGGAACACAAGACAGTCGGCAGCAGATCTGTTGTCGCTGATGAGCTTCTTTGACCGACAAGAAATACCTGAAACTTTGCTCCGTGTTCAGGATGGCGAGATAGTGTGCGACGGTGTAGCGCCTGCTAGTTTCGACGATGAATTCGAAGATGATATTTCCACGCTGCGAGATTACTCGCTTGTCACTATTGCCGCAGACGAGAGGACGTTCGAGATGCACAGCTTAGTACAGCTTGCAACAAGAGAATGGCTGCAGGGCCATAATCAAGCTACTGTGTGGCTCAAAGCAGCACTAGCGGTGCTTGCTGCGGCTTTCCCAAACGGACAACCTGAGACATGGGCGACTTGTCGGATTCTATTTCCACATACTACCAAAGTGCTTAGTCACGCAATTAACACAGACAATAAGGCGAGACTGGATCGCGCGACAATTGCGACCAACGCTGCGTGGTATCTGATGCTGACTGGGGAGTACGCAAATGCAGAGCGTAACGCGAGAATTGCATTGACGGTAAGGCAGGAGGTGCTTGGACGAGAGCACAAAGACACGTTTATCAGCATTAGCCGCCTTGGGTCAGTACTAGAGCGACAGGGCAAGTATGTTGAAGCAGAAGTGATGTATCGACGAGCGCTGCAAGGGTTCGAGATGGTACTTGGTCAAGAGCATCCTTACACCCTGCTTGGTATCGATAACCTTGGGTCGGCACTATGGAATCAGGGTAAGTACAAGGAGGCAGAAGCGATGCATCGACAAGCGCTGTACGCATCAGAAAGGATGCTGGGACTAGATCATCAAGACACGATTAGAAGCGTCGACGAGCTTGGATCAGTGCTGGAGAGGCAAGGCAAGTACGCAGACGCAGAAGCAATGCATCGACGGGCGCTAAAAGCCTATGAGGATGCGCTCGGGCGAGAGCACCCCAACACGCTTGCCTGTGTTGACAAGCTTGGGTTAGTGCTCTTGGGCCAGGGCAGGTACGAAGAGGCAGAGGCAATGCACCGACGAGCGTTAGAGGGATCTGAGAAGGTGCTTGGGCGAGAGCATCCTCACACGAATATCAGTCTTAGTCAGCTTGGAATGGTACTTTCCAAACAGGGCAAGCACGACGAAGCAGAAGCAATGCATCGACGGGCGTTAAAAGGCTATGAGGATGCGCTGGGGCGAGAGCACCCCGACACGCTCACTAGCGTCAGCCAGCTTGGGTCTGCGCTACAGGGCCAGGGCAAGTACGAAGAAGCACAAGCGATGTATCGACGAGTTCTAGAGGAATCTGAGAAGGTGTTTGGGCGACGACATCCTGACACAATCCTTATCGTCAATGATCTTGGGATATTGCTAGAAAGGCAGGGCAAGTATGGCGAAGCAGAAGCGATGCATCGACGAGCGCTGCAAGAATATGAGAATGCGCTTGGGCAAGAGCATCCTTACACTCTTAGTAGTGTTAACAATATGGGTTCGGTGCTATCAAGGCAGGGTAAGTATGCAGAGGCGGTAGCGATGCATCAAAGGGCCTTGGAAGGCAGGAAGAAGGTGCTTGGGCCCGAGCACCCTCACACGCTGATCAGCGCCAAGTGGCTACACCAGACGCGTCTGGTGTGGTTTTTTGACCGCTTTGCAAAGCAGTGTGGGTAATAATAATGAGCCTCTTGCTCCTCAAATGAAGTCAGAGCGTGCGTTTAGTACAGTATAGTTTATCGACAAGACTATTCAAGGACTTGTACATGCTACGAACACTGTTCCGAAGTGCTTGTGTCGCAAGACTAAATCAGTCCATTGTCTTTCTTCTACTGAGAGACACTAGATTGAGTATCTATAGCGTTGCCGCGACTAAGATACATCTCTATGCTAGTACTGTTTGCTTTAGGGACAGGCGCATATTGAGTTTTGAGGTACGGCGTAGAGCAAGCATTCAAACTCGAGCGAGTCATGCTTGTGCCGAGCCGGTGGCCAGGCGGTTCTACTCACGCTACGCCAGTTAAAGGACAGATTATGTATCAGCGCTCATAGATTACCGCTAGTATGCTTTCGGCTTTTCTATACGATCTATAGCTAGCGCAATAAGTCGTTAGTCCTGCAATAGAACCCGCACTACAGCGCTATAATATAAGGTACTATAGTACTTCGCTCGGGATAGATTCTTCGTACATATACATATATATCCTTACAGATTCTAAGATATATACGCAAACTCTCTAGCACTTCCGAGGCTGGCCGAGGCTGGGTTCTCGTGCCTGCTGGCAGCAAAACGCGGTATTGCCAGCCACATAGTAACTTGTTACTAAAGATACGCAACGCAGAGAAAGCGTCACGGTCGAGGTCTCTATCCCGAGAATCGCTAGGCCTCTAGGCTAGGGTTGCGTTTGTTGACGTGGGAGCATCATCGGCATGCCGGCATACAGGGTTTTCCGCCACACGTGGAGGGATAGTACACCGTGCATCCTAGCATGTAAAGGCGAAAGTCAGGTTATTTTCACCTTTTCCATACACTTGTACAGAGACAAAACACCAAAGGCAGCATCGCAGAATAGAAGGATAACCAAAGCTCCTTGGCACACCTTAAAAAGAGAAGGTAACGGAAACAACCAGAACTACTGTAATTCTTAATTCAAAGTTATTGATGTGTTAAGGTCTATCTAGAGATCACATTATATAGTATCATAAGCGTCAAGCTTAGAAAGATGTTAACAACATAACCGCTAGTTATGCGAAAACTCCAATAACAATGCGACTGTCACGTGACTCGGGAAAGGTCCCTGAGGAGATCCCTCGGACCCCCATCGGGCATCCCTCGGGCCAATAGGGACGAGGACATGTACTGTATAAATACTTCCTCCGAACCTGGGACTGAACCCCAAGGATTCGTCTAATGCTATTCTTGATATCTCCATTCCTATCTGCCAAATCTCTCACAGCGACCAAGCAATGGAAACCTCGCGTAAAGCAAACAAGGGAAAAAAAAAGCATAGGCAACCCCAACTCCGCGACCAGAAAACGCTCAAAAGAAATAAAAGAAAAAACAACATCATCTTTTATCTACTTCGCTTCAGGACCCTGTTTAGATTTCGCGAAGACCGACTTACCCTTTTCGAAGAACAACACGGCTCTTCCGCTACTCTTTCTCGCCGACCAATTGGGCCCGCCTTCAAAGCTGTGGCTGCCAAACGCGAACCTAACCTTCTTCGGCCCCTGCTCCTCGTAGTTGTCTTCCCTTGGCCGCTTCTCGCGCCTCAAATTAGACGGACCAGGCCGTGGCTCTCCTTCATACTCCCTGGCTGTCAGGGGCCGGCGAGAAGGGACCTCGCGACGCGCCCAGCGGCTATAATCTGGGCGTGGAGCAGTTAAAAAGTTGGGGTTGGTCTGAGGAATACGAGGCCTGAGGATGTGGAGCCTGGGGTCACGGTCGAAGAACTCGTTGTTTTTGTAGTCGACAGTCTGTTCGTTGTTGGTTTCGGTGTCAGTGATGATGATGGACAGATTGAGTTCTGGTGGGGGTGTCGGGGTTTTAGGCTTGGGAGGGGGCCGCTCGTGTAGGAATCTGGGTTCGGGGTCAGATGTGACGAGGCTGTAATAGACGAGTTCGGGGTCGAGATCGTCTTCTTCGTCAGTGTCTGATGCATCGTCTTTTCCCGCCTTGTTTCTCTCGTTGCTCTCTTTGCTTTTGTCGTTTCCACGAGCGGAGGGAGATGAGTTACCAAGCTCACTCGAGGTCAAAGTCTCGTCGGGATTGGAAGACTGGCGTAAAGAATCTTTGATGAGTGCGAGGAAGTCACGGTACCCGCCTGGTTCAGCCTTCTTAACTGCCTCGTTGGTGTCTTCCTCCGTCTTCTTCTCGGTGGTGTTCTGTCCACTTTTCTCAGTGTCACCTTTAGTCTCTTCTTCCGATTCGTCGCTAGAAGAATCAGGCTGGTAGAAACTCATCAGAGTATTAGTAGGAATAACTCTGCATGAGCCCCTACTGGGTACTGGAGTATCTCTGAACGAGCGCCTATTGGGGGCCGGAGTATCTCTGAATGAACCCCTGCTGGGAACCGGAGTAGCTGGGATGTTGGAAGCGACTGGGGGAGAGGATCTGAGCTGGGGCCCTGGAGGCGAAACTGAATCAGAGTCAGAATCGTCGCGTACACAGAATGACTGGTTAACGCTGCGAGGGGGTGCGAATGGAGTTTCATCAGGAGTGTCTTCAGCATCGGTGTCGGAGCCAGAATTACTGGGTACAGAGAAGGTCTGATCAACGCTACGAGGTGGTGCTGATGGGGTTCCATTGGGAGTAGGTGCAGTCTCTGCAATAGGATTAGGCGCAGGCTTTTGAATAGGACTAAAGTTGAGCTTTCGGATAACACTAGCTTTTGCCTTTGCAGTAGGACTAGACTTGATCTTTCGAATAGGAGTAGTCTTCAGCTTACGAATAGGAGTAGACGCAGCCTTTGTACCAGCCCTGAATACAGTCTTTGAAGGCGTCGCTGGAACAATAGTAGGAGATGGTGGAGATGAGTCGGAAGAGGAGTCTGAGTCGTCCGGTACGTAGAAGACCTGATTAACGGGACGAGGTACTTGAAATCTATTACCCTTGGGAGACTCGGAAGACGAGCTGGAGTCGCTGGGTACATAGAAGGCCTCGTTTACGTGACGAGCGGCTTGGAACGGGTTGGCACGTGGGCCAGGCGCATCTTTTGCTAGGCTAGCTAGATGTTTATCTACAATACTAAGCGGATCGTAGGTGACGGAGCCAGAATGCGGTTGCACAGTGCTGTTATGGTTGTGTGGAAGATCATTGGCAGCTTCATCGATGTCGGCAGGCTCCCCCGAGACTTCCTTGTGGGCGGGTGCTACGAAATCCGACTGCGATTGTGCGGTGCGGTTCTCAATCTGCTGATCAGTGTTGGAGACTCCATCGCTATCCTCTATCGATGGATAGTCTTCGTCAGCAGGTTGTGCAGCAGTTCCATTAGTCGCAGTTGTTTCGAGGCCAACCTGGGGCAGCTCGTTGGAAGGCTCACTGTCGATTTCCATTTGCTCAGGATTCTGGTGGTCGCATTCGTGCGAAGCACCTGCATTCTGTGGGGGCAGAATGTGAGATTTACTGCTAGGCACAGAGTTGGCCATGTCGGC
This sequence comes from Curvularia lunata, assembly GCA_005212705.1. Taxonomy (NCBI): domain Eukaryota; kingdom Fungi; phylum Ascomycota; class Dothideomycetes; order Pleosporales; family Pleosporaceae; genus Curvularia; species Curvularia lunata. The sequence goes on along the minus strand of PELC01000032.1, from coordinate 123,446 downwards.
AATATTTGATTCACATATTCTGCAAATGTGTCTGCGAGTTGAGCGCTTGCTATCGCGTGAGTGGACTCTCGCAGTGGATTGGCGTAGATTGGTTGTGAGATATCTATTCATAACCCGCATGCAGGAAACAGTGAGGTGATTGTCACCGCCCTGATTTTGCACAACTTGCAAAAGACCAGCCATAAGGTCCTTTGGAGTTTGTTTGGAGATATATACAGTTTCACGAGGCATGGTGGGCGATGATGCTGTTGATGATGTTGTGTTTATGATAGCTGTATGGTTGGATAGTAGAGTATATAAATTATTTAGAAAAGATGGTGTAGGCATAGAAGGTAGGAGTGACAAGGGATACATTGTGCTTCTTTGTTATCTTTGTTAAACTTAACTCTGTAGAGAACACTGTATACATATGATGGGTGTGCTGAGGTGAAAGCTGAGACCTAAGAGAAAGCCACGCTGTGAAAGGTACAAAGTTGATTTTAGCAATGCCACGACTGTGAAATCGTGCCGTGTGCGAGATGCACCGCTGTTTGACTTTAGGCAACTAACTCGAGACATGAGCACAGATGAAGATGTCTTGGTCATGTCTAGCGTCAAAGACAATTGACAAACATTGTTGCAGCCAAAATAGAAACATCCTTCGCAGTCGCAATCATCGCGTGTATGTACATTCACTCCTTGGCGTATTGGTTCACCCACGTAGTAAGCGTCACAGCTAAAGCCGAATGAAGAAGACTACTCTTTTCGCGATTCAAGTCGGCGCTAAACTCACTGCGGTCCCCAGTAGTATTCTCCACATAGACGTATTACAACCTTATCCTATTTAAGCTTTTCACCAAATTCGACTGTGAGGCAGTAGGGTGAAAAGCACATCGACGAAAATGTCACCACATCTGTACAGCAAATGGTATTGCGAATTTTCCACAAATCGTGAATTCCTTCAAGGGTATTGTCAAATTGGGTAGATCGTGAGATACCAACCATCAGTATATATAAACAACAAGAAAGAAAGTTAGACAGATCATCATCATATAATCGTCACAAATGTCCCATCAAATACACCAATTCTGTTTTTGTCACATCCGCGTTTACAACTTCTCCTTCTCCAGACCCTTCCAGCCCCACTCTTGGGCAATCAGCTCAGCAGCACGCTCGCCGATACCGAGGACAGTCAGCATGGGGTTGATGGTAGGCATTTCTGGGAAAACACCGGCATCAGCAATTCGCATGCCCTTGAGACCGCGAACCTTGAGTTCAGGGTCGACAACGGCCTTTTCATCTTTGGTGACGTCGCCCATCTTGGTGGTACCGGCAGGGTGGTAGACAGTGTGGGCAACGCGACGGCCATACTCGGAGAGGTCCTCATCGGAGGTGATGTGGGGGCCAGGGGCAACTTCGCGCTTGATCCAGTTGGAGAATGGGGCTTGCTTGGCGACTTCTCGTGCGGCCTTGAGACCAGCGACAATGGTGGCGGCGTCATAGCCTTCAGGGTCGGTGAAATAGCGGAAGTCAAGGGCGGGCTTGACGTTAGGATCAGCAGAGGTGAGGTAGATGCGGCCGCGGGAGCGGGGGCGGGGGATGTTGGGGGTCATGCAGAAGGCATCAATAGGAGAGTCGTAACCCAGACTGCGAGCGTGTTAGAATTTTGTGTTTTAGAAAAATATGCCTCCGTTACTCACCGAGCTGTGTTCAGGCAGAAAGGAATTTGGTAGCAGTGCATCATAATGTCAACAATGTCACCATCATCACCAGCTGCATTGGGGACCTCTCGTCGGAGGAAAATACCGGCATCTGAATCCTGGGTAGTCTGGTTTGCAGGAACGGGCTTGTTGAGCTCCCAGATGATGATACTCTCTGGGTGATCGAGCAAATTCTCGCCTACACCGGGCAGGTCCTTTACAACGGGGATGCCAAGGTCGGAGAGTTGCTGCTTGGGTCCAATACCGGACAGGAGCATCAGTCGTGGGGTGTCGACGGCACCAGCACAGAGAATGGTTTCGCATTTGGGGTTGATGGTGCGCTTCTCGCCGCTCTGGAGGGTAAGGTTGACACCAGTGACCTTATTGCCTGAGACATTGATCTTGCTGACCCATGCGTTGGTGAGCACAGTCAAGTTGTCGCGAGTCTCCTCGCCACGTAGAATGGGATGGATGTAGGCTACACTAGCGCTGCTTCGGCGGCCGTCATCAGGGTTGTATGATACGGAGAAGAAGCCAACGGAAGGCTTGAGGTGACCCTTGGTCTTGATCTCATGGTTGAAGTCGTGGATCACAGGGATGTTCATGGCGGTGGAGCACGACTCGACCCAGTCGAGGCAAAGCTGGTTTCGGTGTCTTTCGTGCACGGGCTGGACGGTGTTGCGAAGGTTGTCAAGCACACGCATAAAAGTCTTGAAGCTCCAGCCCTTGCAGCCCTGTGCTTCCCATCGCTTGCAGTCGTACTCAAACGGCCTGAAAGAGATGAGGGTGTTGTGTGAGGAGCAGCCACCAAGGACCTTTGCACGTGAGTGTCGGATGTGGGAGTTGCCATTGGGCTGTTCGGTGGTGCCGTAGTCGTAGTCGAGCTCTCCTCCGAGCAGGTTGAGCCAGTCCTTGAGAAGCAGGACACGGTCATCCATGAAGTCGCTTGGGCCAGCCTCGACTAGGAGGACTTTCTTGTTGGGGAGATATTCAGTGAGGCGTGAGGCAATGACACAGCCAGCTGTGCCTCCTCCGACAATGACAAAGTCGTAGTCGGCATCCTGTGGGATGGACGTCACAGTCTCAAAAGCCATTGTCGCGTGTGGGTAGAGGGTGAAGATGAAAAAAGGTGGCAAGGGGATACTTCCTTGGACTGGAGAGATGTTTTTCACGTTGGGACGAGTTTATATGTATGCGGACGATCGGGCGAAGGGCCTGTATAGTCAGCACGGACCTAGGATCGCAATCGGGTGGTCGGCAGCAAGCCGGCCAGCAAAGTGCGTCGTGTAGAGAGGCTGGGTGGTGTGTCTTTTGACCGGCTGCAGGATATGTGGTTTGCCTTCCAAGATAAGGGCGTACTAAAAAGGGCCGTTTACGATAGGGCCGGAACAGTGCACGTGCTCTCGTCAACCGCCTCTCAGCTGCGTATGCACGATGCTGTAACGGTTCACGAGAAGAGAGGGTTGAGTGGACGGGTGCTCGTGGTCAGCGAATGGAACGTGAGCAATTTCTTCGATATATCGATGTAGTATGCCGTACAGGGCGTTTCCCACGTCTTTATGCTCATTTCACCTCAGATGAGAGGTCGCCGCAGTGCCAGAAAAAAAGACGTCGAAAAAGTGTCCGATGACGCCATGGCCGCATGCGGACTAGCGTACCCCGCTGAGTCTGCAGGTTCCGAGCGCCTAATCCCTGCACACTGTGCCGCACTTTCCCCGATGCGAGGGCGGTGAGCGTGCAAGCCATCAGGCAAGACGTTTTATGCCCGTCTGCGAGAAACTCTGAGCTCCCAGACGCAACGCCATCCCGCTGAAAACCGACAATACACCCTGTCATCCATTCCGTGGCATACGTAACTCTTCCAGCCATTCCTGCTACTTGCGACGACCCGAGTCAGTGTCTGCTAGCCTCAAACGGAAGACAGAGTGCAACGTCTGCATGCCAGCTCTCCAGCGCATAATATATCCGAATGTTGGCATCAAACCCCGTCGCTGGACGTTACATCACTCAACCAGGGCGCGGCTGACTTTCTGCAGTGGACAGTTAGTGCTTGAACCATTTTCTCCAGTGAACTTCCACCGTGACCACCGCCATCCATATCTCATACTCGTTCATTGCCCATAATCATGTCTCTCCCATATGCGCCTCGCGCCGCCTACTACGACGGCAAGATCCAACCCTCCTCTTCTGCATCTACTTTCCAGACAATTGATCCCGCGACCGCTCAGCCCCTCGCAAACATCCATGCGACCACGCCCGCTGGTATCGACGCGGCCATAGCCTCCGCTCAGAGGGCCTTCCCAGCATGGTCCGCCACGCCCCCCATTGAACGCGCCCGCATTCTCCAGCGAGCTGCCGCCCTGCTTCGCGCGCGAAACGACGAGCTTGCAAGAATCGAGACGAGCGATACTGGCAAGCCCTTCTCCGAGACCTCCACAGTCGATGTAGTCACGGGCGCCGATGTCTTGGAATTCTTCGCCAACCTGGTCGGAGGAGGCGGAATGAATGGAGAGACAGCTCCGCTGCGCCCAGATGCGTGGGTGTACACGACCAAGAGCCCGCTGGGCGTCTGCGCAGGTATCGGCGCATGGAACTACCCTATCCAAATCGCTCTGTGGAAATCCGCGCCTTGCCTGGCCGCCGGAAACTGCATGGTCTACAAGCCGTCAGAGTTCACACCGCTCCACTCGACCGTTCTCGCAGACATCTACGCAGAGGCTGGTGTACCTCCAGGTGTTTTCAACGTAGTCCAGGGTGGTGGTGATGTGGGTGCATACCTCACCAAGCACTCTGGTATCGCCAAAGTCAGCTTCACCGGACAAGTTTCAACAGGCCAAAAGGTTGCCGGCAGCGCGGCAGGCGAGATGAAATACGTGACAATGGAACTCGGCGGAAAGTCTCCATGCATCATTCTGCCCGACGCTGATGTCGACCAAGCCGTGGACGGCGCCATGCTCGCCAACTTCTTCTCCACCGGCCAAGTCTGCACAAACGGCACCCGCGTCTTTGTCCCAGAAGGCATGAAGCCCGAATTCGAGAAGCGACTGCTGGAAAAGATGCAATACATCCGCCCGGGCGACCTCTACAACCCCAACACCAACTTCGGCCCGCTCGTCTCCAAGCCACACTACGACAAAGTAGTGTCGTACATCAAGCACGGCCTCGAAACCGACAAAGCCAGACTCCTCTGCGGCGGCCCCGCGACCCCCTCATGGCTCTCCTCGCACTCGAACAAATCCTACCAAAATGGCTACTGGGTTCAACCCACCGTCTTCACAAACTGCACCGACGACATGAAAATCGTCCAGGAAGAAATCTTCGGCCCCGTCATGTCCATCCTCTCCTACAAGTCCATCGATGAAGTCGTCAAACGCGCAAACGCCACACCCCTTGGCCTCGCCGCAGGCATCTTCACAAAGGACATCAACACCGCCCACAAGGTCATTGCCCAGCTCGAGGCCGGCATCACGTGGATTAACACGTGGGGCGAGAGTCCAGCGGAGATGAGCGTCGGTGGCTGGAAACAGAGTGGTGTAGGCGTCGAGAATGGAAAGAAGGGGCTAGAGGCGTGGGTGAGGAATAAGAGTACCCTGGTGGAGATGGGTGGAGCTGTGCCCACTGTATTTGCCAAGTTGTAAGATATGAGATAGTACGGTCGTGATTTTCCTTTTACTTGTGTATATGATTGATGAAGCGATGGAAAGCAGATTGTCTTGATACGATATTACACGATGTTATTTTGATATACCACAAAATTGTGCCAATTTCTTTTTTCATCCATTGGTACTTCTGGAACGTATATATGATATTTGGGACTCTCCTAAAGTTATTTATCTCTATCATGTCTTCAAAATCGTGCTCTTTTTTCAGATATTCGCTCACGCGCAACATGCTAGTCTCCTCTGAAGCATCAGTATTTGCACCCATTTTCTTTATGCGAGCTACATGATCAGTCGAATACACAAACCACCATAGACAACCTTTTGAGTATTAAAAAAACCCCCAGACATATACATGCCATTGGTCTGCCCCAAATCGCAAGTACTATGGTGTAAGAAGCACGTGACTAGCCCATCGGCTTATATTGGGATTTTTTTTCCGGAGTAGATAGGTACCTTGCTCGTTCAATGCAATATCATCGATCGCTATTCGACTACCCGATTGTGGGTCGCCCCTTGGTCTACTTGAGCTCGATCACGTATCGTGCAGTACTTACACGGAATAGGGGAAGAGAATCACCAGACAACGAACGGACATGGGACGAATTCACAGGGCTTGTTGAATGCTACAAGGTACTAAGGATATAAATATATACCAGTGCTTCGTATCCCTCTCTGCGCAAGGGCCTGCGGATGTTATCTCAGCGGCAATGCCTTTTCTTCAGCAACCTCGCTGACATCTTTTATCGGCAGTGCCGCAGGACTAGCAGCAGGCGTCAACCAGGGCGCCTCCGAGGTTTCACTCTGCGGCACAGCCGGCTTGTCGTTGCTCTTCACCCTCTTGTTGACATAGCCTGGGCCAGGACTCGCCCATTCGAATCCGAAACCCTCGCCGAGCACCTCCTGTACGCCCTCTGCGAGGATCTGCACTGCCTTGCTACGATTGCGGCTCCATTCCCAGGCGCGGCGCCAACGCCCAGCCTGGACGGCGGTTTCCTCACCGCCCTCTAGGCCGTCGAGAATGGAGCGCCAAACGAGCATTGTCTTTTCGAGTTCCGCGGCGCGGGATACGCCGATTACGCTGACGCCGAGCTTGGAGCCGCCGACGTCGTCGATGGACTCGTGCTGCCAAGGGAGACCCGACGCAGGGTCACCTTGAGAGCCGCACAGCGCGCCGGCTGAGATCCATGTCTCGAGGGAAAAGCGCATGGCGATGACTTCAATGCGCTCGCCGTAGTCGTCGCAGAAGGCACTGGCTTTGCGCACGGCTTCGCGCAGCGACGATGGCGCTGGGTGGAAGTCGCCCATGGCTCCAACTGGAACACCTTCACGGCGGAGAAGGCCCATGCCGAGAATCGATGCGTTGGGGACTACGTCGACCCCTGCGTTCTTGAGGCGCAGAATACCCCTTGGACCGGCGAGCTGCTGGTTCTGGAGGGTGAAGTTGGCGTACGACTGCACCGCATCAAGGGGTTCGCCCGTCTCACGCAGGATAAGCTCAGCCATGTCACCCAGGACGTCGAGCGGATAGCCTGAAATGCCAATGTACCGGATCGTGCCCTCCTCGTCTCTTATCCGGCGCAGCTCCTTGATTGCTTCTAGTACCTCGGCGGGGCTCACAAACTCGACATCGTGGCAGTAGACTAGATCTAGGTACTCGGTTTGCAGGCGCTGCAGACTCCGTTGGACACTCTGTCGCACCCATTCTTTGCTGTAGTCGAACTCTTCACTCGCTATCCGCCCGACTTTTGTCAGGACCATGTATGAGTTGCGCGGGAACGTCTCGCGCACAAAGGGCGTGGCGAGCGCATCGCCGAGTAATTGCTCAGAGGGTCCGTAGTATGGCGACGTGTCGAAAGCGCGTATGCCATGTGTGAGCGCCGACGTTACGAGGCCCGTCGTGTCGAGCGCAAAGGGATCAGCATTGTATTGATGGTTGAAGGTTGCAGTTCCGAAGACGAGGGGTGGTAGGATGGACGAAAGAGGGGTTCGCCGCCCGTTGACAAATTCATATGGGAGCGGCTTTTGGCGCGTAGGAAACGTACTCGTCGTCGTCGCGTGTTCCACGGGCGTTGTCGCCATGACTAGCAGATTTAGGTGATGTGACTATTAGGTAGAAAAAATGACGTGTAGGAAAGTTGCTGCTCGTCTCCGCGGGTTCTGTGGGTACAGACACTGGCTTATGTTCACCGTATACAGCTGGCGTCGGCGAGATACCCTCCCCGCGTGCTAGACCCAGGAAAAGAGACAAGTGTCTTTCTAGCTTCTCGAAACCCTTCCTGTTTCTTCGTACTTGAGCCGTGGTTAGAGTTTACCAGGTACGTGGATAAATAGGGAAGGCAGAGGAAGGAACAAGCACCGTTTGAAGCTTCAGAAGAAGGGTCGTCGCGTTCTACTTTTTACTCTTGTCGAACGCCGCGGGCATTACCCACGTTCCGAAAGCGTCAAATCTATGTCTTCACCACCGGTCTGTTCCGGCTATGGCTTCTGGGCCTCTCAGCCGTGCCCGAGCAATACCCACAGCGCGATGGCAGGAAGACATGGACTAGTCAGGTTGACGTGCATGGCGCCATCTGCATCCAGAGTCACGTTTGATTTTGCTGGGACGGCAACGGCGACCGCTAATTCGCTGATCCAAGGTAAAAGAGGAACAGTTTAGAGGAAGGAGAAAAAATGCGGACGAAACAATGATTCATGCATGCCATTTGATCGATCACAGACGGAGGGGAAGGAGGGTCTGGCCCACTGTTGGTGTGGACGACGAGACCCTTGTCCTTTTCTCGTCTTGGCACGTGTCGCGTCTCGCCTATGCTCAAATAGGTCTCTGAGTCGATGTAGAATCGGTCCGTATAGTCGTCGACATCACCACAAGACACACAAGCCCGACTACGGGTCAATGTCATCCTGCAGACTAGTTGGAGTAGACGGAAAAAGCAGTGGTTATGAATATTATCTTGTGAGCCCGGGACAAAGGCTTTGGGTATCTAAGCATGCTGCGCAAAAGAACAAAACAAAATCATGCTCGCATATTTTAATTCCGTTGCAACAGGAACATTTCTATGCTTTCTTCGCTTTCGTTGTCCAGCTCACTGTATCCCTCCCTTCTTCCTCCTGGGAATGCAGCTCGACTAGGTGGTCGTATACCCGGATGCGCGGGCAGCGGTTTCGATGTGGCCATTGCTGCATGAGTCGTTGGCGTTTCTCGACGGATGGCTTTCTCCATTGCGCTTGGGTTTTTCTCCTTCTGGTTGTAGGACATTTGTTCCGAACGTGCGCCCGACGAAAACTCTTGGACGCCTTTGTGAGCCCGGAAATGTGCCGATGGACGAGGGTAGGAAGATGAACGGGTCGAGTTGCCAAAAACGCGGGGAAACATCTTGTTCAACAAAGGCTTGCAACCAGGAAGGCATCCGCATGCGACGCCGACGCCGCTTTCGATTGACATGATGATAAAGGTTGAGCCTCCGTACCCTGTTATTATCGTCTTAGCATCTGTTTTGAAGAGAGAGGGAACGAAAACGTACAAAAGGCATCAAAAGATACCAGGTATTTGTGGGTGTAGTACAGCCGTATGATTCCAGCGATGCACACACTGTTTACAGGTTAGAGGTAGGTTACCGAATTGAACAGAAGAGTAGACGCACATGACACCCAGCGAAAACATCATAATCAACGTAAATCGTTGCCGCTTGGATACTTGAACATTGATGAGGTTCCGTGCCGGCCACAAAAAGATGATAAAGTCGCTCAAGGTGTTTTGTCCAGAGTGGAAATAATAGATGGCCTTGATATTGAGACACTTCGCAGTGCCGATAAATTCGAAGATCCGCCAGTAAGTGCTTGCGGGTCTTTGATACTCGAGTCAGTATGATATGCCAAAGGCGGGTCGTGAGCCATTCTTACGAGCACTGGAAAAGGGTCACGAAGAAGCAAGCAAAGTTCAGCGACACCGTGTAGAAGATCATCAGGTGGCAGAACCACCTATCGAGCTTGGCCGGAAAGATGCCTGTGCGATTTGTTCGATTCAGTACATGCTTTGGTAGAGTTTCTGACTTGGAGCCTGCTTACGGATGTATGTGAGAAGAATGGCGACTTTCATGAAGGTCCCGATCGCGGTAAAAAGCAATTGAGTTGCCATGCCCATCTAGATTACAGTGAGTACAGAGCGCCTATTGTGTTTAACAAGACACACCTGGGCCGCCTTGTTCGCGCCATAGAGTTTCTCTGGATGGATGTCCCCTGCCAAGGGTCAGCTATTACGCCCAGTGATACAGAAGGACGGCATACATAAGTGGTAGCCCATCTGGTACTCTGGTAGCATGGATATTATCAGCATGATATTGCTGCCAACACACATTACCTGCTCATGTTAATCCTTGGGCTCGCTTCAACAGAGCGCCTTCGAATCAGACTCACAGCTGCGATCAACATCATCCCATCATCCCAACCCAACGTCTTGACAAGAACAGTCCGGCAATAGAGTCGACATGTCATGAATACGGTGACGATGATGGTCATTGGAACAACAAGGCCCAGTGCCATGGGCAGATGGTTCGTGGGATTGACATAGTTCGGTGGCGGGAAAGACGCAAACTCTTCTGCCGTTGGGAATCTCGAAGTCATCTCGTTGCGCGCGTCCGACACAGCGAACCGACTCGAGGGCAAAGGACAGTAAAAGCAACGAGACGAAAATAAACAGCACCCAGGAATCAAAAGCAAGGAGGCGCAGCGCTCGGGAGCATCCGCGGGTATTATAACCGGCATGCTCTCATGTACCCCACGCTACGTAGGCGCAGCCAGCCATTGACAGGAGTTTGAAACTGTCTTGAAGTGACCTACGGCATGTCCGGTGCATGACGCGGGAAGTTTCGCTACTGCCACTTACTCAAAACAAGATCATGGCCCGATGGCCGTTTACCGAACCCCAGGCTTTCGCCCCTCCAACTAGCTGATGTGCAACGACGGGTGGATCTGCCTTTCTTTTCCCCTGCTAGCAAGCTAGAAGCCATGCTCAGTGTGTAGTATCACCAGCACATGCTGACGGCTACCAACGGGCCTGTTGTTGGTCTACGAAAGCTTGACGTTTGCACTCTCAACGAAACATCCAGTGCGGCTCAGGGCTTGATGAAAGGAGCTAAATTCTTCCACCGGCAAGAACTATAGCGAAGGGTATCCTAGCTCTCAGCTGAACAGACGGGTTGGGTCGACCAGATCAATACCCCTGCCAGGTGAATCGCTGGATACCACACGTGGCTGCACAGCCGTTGTTGGATCTATGCGTCCTCCGCCTCGTCGCATTAACTGGGATGGCCGCACAACTTTTTACATAGTTTGTAGCTTACGCAATGATGAGAACGAAGCCGTGCCTTCCGGGCTGATCAAGGTAACTTTTTGCTTTTTGTTGGCAACACAACTGATTCTCTCCCCAAAGAATTGTGGTGTCGATAGGATTCAGGTCAGCAGTTTGACAGTAATCGACAAGATCCTTGTAAGGCGATCCACCTTCTTGGAAATGTTCCCCCAATGTGGGCGAACCTTGTGCTCGAGCACGAAACACAGAGGTCGGCTGTGGGTCGGCGAGCAACGTGCGCTGTACGTGCTCGCTGCCTGGCGTTCGGTTACGGCTGTTGAGTCGGCCGGTACTTTGCCATGTGCCTGTCGAGTCTAGGCGCATATGCCAAGGGGTCAATTGTGCCCGCGATTTGGAAGGTCATTCGGCTAATCAGGCCCGCTTGCCTGTCATGAAGTAGTGCCAAAGATAAAGCTGTGTGGCTTGGGCTAGTTTCTGGAAGCGCACCTCATAGCAAGCTCGGCTATTGACTGGGGTTAGCTCATTGTTTCATCTACAGGGCACCTAAGTGCTAGGATTCACGCCTTACATCCAGCCGGACGTGCGACGGTTCACTCTGATGCAATACCCGGCCCGTGGTGTAGCCCAAAACTGCAATGGTGCCGCGCTCTTGGCAAGCCCTATATTGATTTACGCCCGTGCAGCACTTGTGCCGCGACCAAATATCGTCCACTGACCCCCAGAATTTGGTCGATTAGAACGTGTCGTCGCGTACACAGCAGGAGTCCTTTCCGTGGAGTCCAACACTTATTAGCTTCAACACCTATGGAAAAAGGTTCAGTAGCGATGTTCTTTTATGGGAATTTCAAATTCGGTCCATTCTAGGTGTTTCTATTGTGCCGAGGTCCAAAGCTGCTTGATCATCACTAGGTAGGCATCCCTGCACTCGTAAACGCCTGCACCATGGTGTCGGTTGCGTGAAAGATGGTAGCAGGTGCTGCCATGAACAAGGTACAACATCCTGGCATAACATTAGCGCTCACATCTAGGAAGTGCTGCCATGAAGGGAAAGAGACCTGAATACTATGCGCAATCAGTCAACAGCGCATTGCCATGCGATAGCACTTTGCAGTCCAATTGGCAGTGATTTGCAGCCCTTTCCCCGGATTGGTAGGCGTTATGCTACTTCATATGGGGTATCTTGATTGAGTGTGTTGCCTTGACAGGAGGTTTACAGAAGTTTGTGGCAAGTGCGGTAAGAGCATCCGATAGGGGTAACCGCTGACCGTCCTAGTGCTGGAAGACTGCTTCTTGCTCGCGCCGAGTGTGTAATCAATGTACACCGACTACTGGACTATCAGCAGTAGCAATGTCTCGTGGGGGTTTGTCGCATATCTGTGACGAAGTAACTTGGTCGATCATACCTATCTCAAGTAAAGAAAGTCTCGTGAACGGACCAAGAACAGGGCGTCTGCTAGTTGCTTCTTGCTGTGACAGCGGCAACGAGGGTCATGCGCGGCAGGATGTACCGAGTTGACGACCTCCCGTACTTCTAGTGTTGTAAATGTGGAGATCAACACGTTCAATTCAATACGTTTGGTAAAAGGAATTCGAACACACTACACTGTTGCGCATTGTCAGTTGATATCTCTGATCCGCTGGAGTTGCCTTTCTCATGGAGAACTTTGTAATACGGCTGCGATAAACATCGTAGGTATACCAATGTGGCTGGAAATGCGCCTGGAAACAGTTAGCAACACTTCCAGAAGCCATTGCATGGCGGTGTGGTGAGCAGTCCAAGAGGCGGCGGCGGATACATGCAAGCAAGTTGATACTAAGCCATGACCGTACCACACCTCCTCCCAGTGTGTACATACTCGCTGCATGGGATCATGTGCCATGGCGGAGATAAACATACATTGGTCAAGCTTCAGAAGCTCCAGGGGTAGTAGGCATTCCATGTCAAGGATGAGAACCAGTTCGAAGCTAGGATTCTGCAAAAGGGCCTCATATTCATGAAAGGTCATCCAATGGTTTGTTGCGGTCTGGGAGTAATTGAAAGAGTCCATACCGGAAGTAGCTGGACTGAGTTGATCACACCAAGTGTGAGCTGACTTTGAGCGATCGCAAGTCCCCACAACGGAATCCAGATCAAAGGGGGTTAAGCAAGTCTTGGACCTGGAGCTTCAACTTGATACCGTTGGGACGCGGCCCACTCCGAATGCGGGGCAAGGAATCCTGTCACCTGCAGCAGCGACCGTTGATGATATCCTGGCTGGGCTGGACCACACTCGCGTGGTCGTGATTCTTGGCTTGCTGATCCGGTTTTGGTGAAGCAGAATACGATTACTATCCTGTTCTCAGTGATCGTTGGCCCGAAGCATCCTGCAGCGGGCGTCATGCCCGTTCTGGGGATGGGCCGCAATTAACCCGACTTGTCGAGGTACATTGTCCTGTGCGATTTGATGTACAAGTAAAGTCGTACCCGCTGAGCAGCTCTGTGGGCCAACGGACACGGGCATCTTCGCTTGTATGTTGACGTAGATCATTATTCGAGGTAGGCGCTTCGTGAGTGCGCAGGTCAGTAGGCGGTGGCTGGTGTAGAGAGAGGCTGATGATGATGTAGATGATGCTGTCACGGTGGTTGGGTCTCGTGAAACGGGTGTCAGACGCCACGCCACTCAAAGAGGAAGGACCATCAGGCCATGCTTACCCGGACCGATATTGCACCACACATTGCAACTACGGCCGTACCTGGGGCTTGAGAAGCACCTGACGGCGATGGCTAGAACTACCCTAGTTTCCCAAGAGTAGCCATCCACCCCAGTATATCCACTAATAGAGACTCAACAAGCATCCTTCCATGACCCTGTTATCCGCCACATGTCTGCGGGCCGACTCAATGTGGCCATAAAACAGAAAACTTCGGGCCATATATCTAAGCCTCGGATGCGCGTAAGGCGGAAGCAAAGTTATGTCAAGCATAATCCAGCCTGAGAGGAGGGGACCATCACCGAGGCACCATATTCCTTCTTCAAAGCGGGGTTTCTGCGAGAGTATCTAGGCAGATGGGGGGGTACATACGTCCGACGCTCAAAACTATCTTTTGAGCGAATGAAAGAACTGGAGGTGGGGGTAGCGCCCTGGGCATATGAGGGTTCAGTGTCCGCACAATCCACCCCTCCTGACTTTCTGCAGTTTTCTGAACTAACTTGACATCATCAGACGTAGAAGTTGTGGAGCTGAACGATAAGCTCAATCAATTCCACCTTCTACAATTGGGTTGACGCTTAACACAAACTCACTGGGGTTCAAGTGTATGCATGGCACCGAACATTGGATCCGTCAGTAGCCTGAGAAACAGGAAAGCTTGAGATTTGCAGATACCCGTAACAGCAAGCTCACACAGTCACCATTCTTTACTTTACATCAAACGCATGTCATCATTTCGAGACTTTACTGTCGGAGCCTCGTGACACACAGGGGCTCGCTCCTGCAGATCCCACCACACGTACATAGTGCAGAGCCTGGGTATACAGCTGGCCCTTGACCCGTACATTCTTAAAACACCAATCTTTTCTCACTACTGTGACGGTTTCACATGGCTGCGCGCAGCTCTGAGTTGATTTGGTGCTGACAAAGTCTTACCAAGATAGCTGAGCAAGACAATCACTCGAGGAGGGCATTCATTACATGTTCGACCACTTCTTTCCCTCTAGTCTTTGAAAAAATCAGATAGAAACGACAGCCGTACTGAGATACAAATTCCCTCATATTTGAAGTTCACCGCTTGACTACCCTATGAAGTCTCATCCTAAGTAAACACATTGGTCTTCTACATCATATATCCCCTGACGTCTAAACCGCGGCTAACCGAACTGCCTTTTCCTCGTCCAAACTATCATGGCTGAAAACACAAAAGCCAAGTGTTTATGAAGTTAGACTCACTCAAAAATCACACCATCATAGCTTAGATCACCGCACCACTTGAGCCTCGCTTCATCGACGGGCCAGGACACGCTTCTAAAAATTCTAGAAGTGACAAAAAATTCAACTACCATGAATTATAATACAGACTCAGATCGTGCGACTCATCTTGTACCCCAATCCCGGTGAAATCATCCAATACCCTCGCCTCTTGATCATCACAAAACAGCGGACCATCCAAGCACCCACATTTGCCCTAAAGCTAAAACCTCTCTATCAACGCAAGAAAGCCAGGGGATGGCTACGTGACAGGCGTATGTAAACAAAGTAGTCCGGTTTCCTGCACGACAACCTGATATCCAGCCCCTCCATCCGATCTCAAGGTTTACAGCATAACCCTGACAGAAGAGTCCAGAGGAACATATGAGTGAGCTCGGTTTCTGAAAAACATAATCTTTTTCCCGCAACACTCCATTCTTCACTAGAAAGCACTCAACACAACCGCTCAAACTTGCTTGTCCTCGTTTATCTTTTTTTCTACTGTATGATGGTTGTACGCTGAACCACGCCACGCCTAGGGCATTCACACGTCTAGCACAACTGTATTTGTCCAGAACTAAGTAACGCGCAACTTTCTCGGTGTTTGAGAAGCAGCTAAAAAGGCCAGACATTCATTCGTGAAGAGATAGGAAAAAAAAGCAGAAAATTCCACAGTCTTGTGGGACCGACCTGGTCAGATAACTCCCTTAGTACCAGCAGGAAAATCGATGAGAAAAAAAAAGGCATAATAGTGTTTAGTCCTTCGAATTCAACAAATAAATTGAGTAGTGTTTAACTTCGCCATACGACAACACCCCAAAAAACCAACAGAGTTAGTGGGACACGCCGCTGCAATATCCTTCATACTATACATATACATATTACACGCATAAACAAACTTCAGTGGGGAAAATCTCTCAGTTTCTCATCTCATCTGATCATACAAATAAATAAAAAAAGGGTTCCAAATCCCAATGAAATCCCTCTTTCGGTCTAAAGATTCCCTTACATCTCCCTGACCTACGCCAACAACCCACTGTCCCAATGTGAAACTCGACTGCGAATGCACCAGACTAAAAGAGCACGCTGTCACGATTGTTTATTCGTTTTCGCTACAAAATATCAATCTCCCAGTTTATACTCGGAGGAGCTTGGCAGCGTAGTCGGCAATCAGTGTCTCAGTGGGGAAGCTCATCTCCTCGAGCTTCTGGGCGTAGGGAGTGGGGACCTCAGCACCAGTGACACGAGCAGGAGGGGCCTCCAGGTAGTCAAAGGCATACTCGCAGGTAAGCGCCATGATCTCGCTGGCTACACCGAAGCTGGGGAAACCGGACTCAACGCAGAGCATGTGGCCGGTCTTCTTGACAGACTTGACGATAGCCTCAACGTCGAGGGGCTTGATGGAGCGCAGATTGATGACCTCAGCCTCAACACCGTACTTGGACTTGAGTTGCTCGGCAGCGACGAGAGATTGGCCGACGCAGCGGGAGAGGGTAACGATGGTGAGGTCCTTTCCTGGGCGCTCAATCTTGGCCTTTCCGAACTAGAATTCAGTTAGTATAGCGTGCCAAGTTTGAGGAGATGGAGTTTCTTACAGGGATGACGAAGTCGTCCCTCTGGGCCTCCTCGCTCATGGGGAAAGAGAGACCGTACAGAAGCCTGATAATGTTAGCCATGTGCGTACCGTCTAAGCTATCGATTTGACCTACTCGTTCTCCAAAACTACGACTGGGTTGGGGTCACGGATGGCAGCCTTGAGCAGACCCTTGGCATCCTCTGCGCTGTATGGGGAGACGACCTTCAATCCAGGAATGCTTCCGTACCAAGCAGTGTAGTCTTGCGAGTGCTGAGCAGCGACACCAGCAGCGAAACCGTTGGGGCCACGGAAGGTGATGTTGCAAGGCTGGATACCACCGGACATGTAGTGGGTCTTTGCGGCGGAGTTGATAATCTGGTCAATGGCTTGCATGGCGAAGTTGAAGGTCATGAACTCGCACTATTATCACAGTCAGCATTGGGTTCGTAGGGCCAGAAGTTGAGAAAGTCTTACAATGGGGTGGAGACCAGCAAGCGCAGCACCGACGGTAAGACCAGCGAAACCAGACTCGGTGATGGGAGAGTCGATCACCCTCTTCTCACCGAAGCGGTCGAGGAGGCCCTTGGTGACCTTGTAACTGCAGGCTCAGTCAGTACCATGTTGCAGTTGAGTCCAATGCGGATTGAGACGAATTATGCCGTCAATTATAGCCATCCGAGCTGCTTGACGTCGAATTGAATACTCCGGACATGGCATGGTGGGTGTACATACGCTCCATTGTACTGCGCAACCTCCTCTCCGAGCACGAAGACCTTGTCGTTTCGCTCCATTTCCTCAGCCATGGCCTCGTTGAGTGCCTCTCGCACGGTCATCTCCTTCTGGCCAGATGCATATCCTCTCCGTGCAATGGACGGTGTCATGGCGGCGGCGCGGAAAGCAGGTCGGAAGGCGGGCGCCGGTCTTGACGCTGCCATGAGGCGCGAGGCGGGTCGGAGGAGCCTTGAGGCAGCCATTGTGTATGATGTGCGAGTGATAGGAGGTGTGGTGAGGATGTGCCGTGGGCGAGGAATGGCCGCTGAGGCTTCTTGTGGTTGCTGGGGCTGCTGGACAATTTCTTCGGAGGTCGGGGATGCGAATCGTTGGGGCCCTGACGCGCTAAGTCATCAAAGCTTCGGGTGGGTCCCGGCGCTATAGCGAGAACACCCGATACTCATCTTTTCAGCCCCGTCAGGCCTCAACAGCTCGAGATATCCTTTCCGCTAGGTGCAGATATGGTCGTGACTTGCTGACATGCTTGCTCACTGCCTGGCACACCCATCTACGTAAAACAGCCACCAAGGAAGACCCAACAATAAACGTCCTACATGCAAAAACACAGCCACATATGAGGCATATTACTTATTTCATTCTTCTCTATAGTCCCCACGTTTCGCGTTACCATCACCTGCCCTAGACCTTGCCTTGATACCAGGTATTACACTATATATCCGCGTCTCCAAGGCGCGTTGATGCAAATACTAGGAGATCGCGCTCCTGCGTAGAAAGATAAACAAAACCCCGCGACCGACGAGGTCTAAGATGCGAAAAGAATTCTAATGCAAGGCGAAGCGAGAAAGTAATTAAAAGCTTAAGCATCCGCTGGTTTCCTTCCGACCATGAGGTACATGGGGGTGAAGAGCTTCTCGCGACCACCGGCAACCAGGCAGTCGGCGGCAAGGGCAAGACTGTCGGCCGTCTTCTGGGTACCCTTGGGGGCGAGACCGATCATCTCAAGACCACCAACGAACCTGTGGATGATGCCACGTCCGACCTTGGTCATGCGGAGAATGGTGGGAATGTCGCCAATGCTGCTGATGTACTTCAGTTGGCCGGACAGAGGCCAATACCAGGGGTAAGGGTCGTCCCTGTCGGCCAAATCCTCATGGTGTTCCATTTGGAAGCCAGCAGTCTTCATGGCAGCAAGCGCAACGTCGACCTTCTCCATGTTGGAGATACCGTCACCGATCTCGATACCAAGACGGATCTCGCGGTGGTGGAGGTTGTCGTTGTCGTACTTGTCAGTCATGAGCCACTCGTAGACGCCAAAGACACCTCCAGGCTTGAGGACACGGAAGATCTCGCTGTAGATGCCCTCGAGCGATGGTGCGTGAACAGTGGCCTCGATGGCGTAAACGGCGTCGAAAGAGTTGTCAGGGAAGGGCATTTGCTGGACACAGGTTAGTCGAGCTGATTACGAGGACATTTCGAGCAGTTCTTACCATGAAGTCACCCTTGACAAACTTGAGCTTGTGGGAGAGGCCTTCCTTCTCGGCGTAGGCGGTCGCACGTTCAATCTGGTAGTTGTTGTTGTTCAGGCCAGTGACGTTGACACCAGCGAATTTGACAATTTCTCGTGCAGGTCCACCAACACCACATCCAACATCCAGCACGTTCATGTTGTCCTGGAGGTTCATCTTGTGGGCAAGGTAGTGCTCATGGCGAGCAATGGCTTGGTAGAAGGACTCGCCGTAGGCGTAGCGGCAGAAGTGGAAAGACTGGCCCCAGCCATACTCGTACAGGTCGGTAGCAAGGTTGTAGTAGTGCCTTGTCAGGGTAGCGTACTCGTCTCGTCGTTCCTGTATCACTGTTAGCAACCATTCGCGCGACCAAATGCCACCTGTCGCGTACCTTGCGAGTCTCCTCGGTCTCGTCGGCGGCGGCCTTGTTGTCCCAGTGCTTGAAGTACTCGTCAACAGCAGCCTGCTGAGCAGCCTTATCCTTCTGAAGCATGGCAGTCATACCACCGCGAGCCTTGGCCGAATTGCCGTGCATGGCCTTGTTGAACTCGGCATCGCGAACGTGGTCCTCCTTTTCAAGTGTGGTTGGTGCCATTGTGGATATTAGAAATGATATAAAGTGTGGTGTGAAGAAGAAACGGATGAAGCGGTTATCAGAGAAGCAATTCTTCGCAGCGAGGACCCTGGAAACTTTATAAGAAGACGACCCTGGGAGCAAAGAGCGGTATGGGTAGGGGAGGTGGACAAATTCAAAGGGGCATTCTGGAGCCGTCCAATCATGTCGCACTCTGTACGCGGCCTGGTCAACGGCACTAGCGTTGCCCCCCTCGCGCGTGAAAGCCAAGCCCGGCCGCGGTGCCTGGAGATTTCTAGCGCCACTGACACTGCTCACCAATCCATACTTGCCTTCCCGTCGTCGCATTCATCACCGCGCCCCACTCCCACGTACTCCACGACTGCCGATACGCTTGTTCCCATCGTTAGAGTCTATTGCAAACGCCTGTTCGGATACACACGACCTTCTACGCGCGCTTTGCCCAGTATGCCGCCCCAGATCAAGAGCGACTTGAATCGCAGCGGCTGGGAGACGACCGATTTTCCCTCTGTTTGCGAGAAGTGCCTGCCCGACAACCCCTATGTGCAAATGCTGAAGGAGGACTATGGTGCTGAGTGTAAGATTTGCACGCGACCTTTCACCATCTTCCGTTGGAAAGCCGACCGTACTGCCCGACAGAAGCGCACCAATATCTGCCTGACATGCGCGCGCCTCAAGAACTGCTGCCAGCACTGCATGCTCGATCTGTCATTCGGCCTGCCCATCGTAGTTCGTGATGCGGCGCTGAAGATGGTGGCGCCTGGCCCACAAAGCGACATCAACCGACAATACTATGCGCAGGAACATGAGAAGGAAATTGAGGAGGGACGCGGAGCCATGGAAGCTTACGAGAAGACGGACGAGAAGGCACGAGATCTGTTGAAGCGTCTCGCACAGAGTGAACCATACTACAAGAAGCAGCGGCGGCTGGAGGCTGAGGCGGAGGACGGCAGTGGACAAAAGGCGTTACCAGCTCCCGGTGGAAGTGGAGGAGCAGGCCCGAGTCGCGAGAGCAGCCATATCCCAGGGCCCATCAGGACCCGAGATTCCCGTAGCACACCTGCGAGGGGAGGCATGCGGCCTGGAAGGGGAGGTCGTATGGGAGGCCCATCGGCAGAGCCGAGCCCACAAGACTGGCTCCCGCCTTCCGACCCCAATGTTGCATCGCTGTTCGTCACTGGCGTCGAGGACGACCTTCCCGAACACGAGATCAGGAAGCACTTCACACAATATGGTCAGCTCAGGTCGCTAGTCTGCTCGCACCGAGCGCATTGTGCATACGTCAACTTCGTCAAGAGAGAGGATGCAGAAACTGCAGCAGCGGCCCTGAAGGGCAAGGTAGTCATCAAGGGCTGTCCGATGCGAGTCACTTGGGGCAAGCCGAAGCAGCTGGACAGCCTAGATCAGAATGTGAGGATGCAGTATGCAAAGGAAGGACGTCAGGTGGCGGGATCAGCGAGACGGGCCGCTTCTTCCCAAGCTGCCATTGAAGCTGCTCCACAGAACAACTTGGACAGCATGGTCATCGCGCCACCACCTGGAGCTGACGACGAAGTTCAATACGCCAGTTTGGCTGGTAACTAGTTTAGCATCTGTTTGCATTGGGACGGCGTTTTTGTTTGCATGGATCGCATGCATGGGTATCACGATTCAATTTGTCATGGATAAAAAGCCTAGGACGAACAGCACTTGGTTCCACCTAATGTACTCTTTCCTTTTCCTTTCTTGATATCCTCATTGTTCCCTCTTTCGGTGTGCTCGTGTATCCGTAGCTCTGTAGCTTGTTAGCCGTCGCGCGCCAATACCAATCATGTCGTATGCAGCATACTGTATTTGCCTTCGCTCTCGTCTGCTTGTCCCTGCACCACGTTTTCTCGCAGGAACTTGGATACCTCTTCGGCGTGGACGAGCGACTTCTCCAGCTCCTCGCTTCCGATACGTAGATTGCGGTTCGACTCGAAGTTCTTGCGGACCTCAGCGCGGGCGGCGAGAAGTGTGTAGGTGTCGCCTGTTGCGATGAGCTTTTGTTTTCCCCTCTCATAGTGAATTGAGCATACCCTGGAAGGCGATGCGCGCTGACCGCAGCAGGTTTCGGTAGGCTACCAATGCCATGTTTGGTAGAATCGGAGATGCAAAGAGGGAATGGATGGCATACAAGGTGGGCTCGGAGGTCCGCAAAGAAAGTTGAAGGCACGTGACGCTGTCATCAGGCTGATCCCTGCCGTCGATCCAACAGTTGCTCCCGCGCTGATGTCAGGCCTCACTGAGGTCCACACACGAGCACGCACAGCTGGCCTCTACAGTACAAATCGAGCTCCCACGCTGGGCTTCGACCTTCCACTGAGCCACCATGGTGTCCTTCTGGCCTTGGAAGGTAATTGCCCCTATATATCACCCCGCGCTGCTACGCTAACCACCAACAGGGCAGCGAAGATGCCGCGTCTTTTGAGAGGACACTCAACGCCCTCACAGGCAAGATCAACAGAGCTGCCGCGCGAAATGACAACCAGAAGCAGCTGGCGCGGCGCGCGCGCGTCATGTGGACGCTCTATGCCGGCTTCGCCTACATTCTGATCGCCGTCGTCCTCACCTTTGTCACTGGTTGGCAGAATTGGGGTCCCATTGAGGGGTCTGTTGTCGCGGGCGGCCCACTACTGTACGTTCCGCCTTTCGGTCCATTTACGCGTCTAACGGTATATTTGCAGCATCTATGGCTTACGATATGCGCTCATGAGCTACTTTGACTATCGCATTCGCAACACGGAGGATTACCTTAAGAAATTAGCCAAGGAGCGCGACGCTACCATTGAGCGACTCAAGGAGGCCACAAAGTACAACTCGACCCAGCAGCTGCTTGAAAAGTACGGTGCATCACCCAAACCAAAAGAGCCAGTACAGGAGGAAGAGGATTCTCCTGCCGGCAGGAAATCGCAGGGGCCCCAGAAGCCGGTACCGCAGCCAGGTCCACGCACCGGCATAGCTCCCCCGCCTACCGCAAACATTCACCGACCTCCGCCTCCTCAGCTTCCCACAACTCCGCAGCAGGTGCCCTCGATTGTAGCGTCTCCGCCCCCGCCGATTCCTCCTCTCAACGCTCCCGGCGCCGAGTTTGCACCCAATGCTTTTGACACTAGTGTGACCAAGCAACAAACCTCGACCCCACCAACTACAGTTCCCGAGACCCATTGGTACGACCGTATTCTTGACGCTCTCCTCGGTGAGGACGAGACTCAAGCTAAGAATCGATTTGCTTTGATTTGCACAGAGTGTAGGCTTGTCAACGGACAGGCACCACCGGGCGCGCGTACATTGGAGGATGTCGGCCGATGGCGTTGCGGTGGCTGCAGTGCGTGGAACGGCAAAGAAAAGCCTCGGGAGGACGACGTCACAAGGCTAGTCCAAGGGTGGGAGGCCGAACGCAGAGCCAAGAACCAAGGTCATAGTCGAACACAGAGCCCTGAGGGAGGCATTGACTCAGACAATAGAGAAACAGAGGACGATGGTGTTGTAGTGGACGCGCACGAGGGCCTGGGCGTACACGTCCCGGCAGAGAGTGCCGACGAAGATGCGCAGCCACGCGCTAGGGTCACCAGGAGTAAGTCGAGAGGCAAGGCAAAGAAATAAGTCTCCTACATAAACATGGCATGACGCCCTTTTTTTCCTTTACAGGTCTTTGGTAAAAGTAGTATTGATTACAAGGCGGTCATAATCATTACTAGAAGTGTCCCACTGTGGTTTTTAGTCCAAACCACCTTTTTCCTTATTTTTGTAAAATTATAGCAAGCTTTCTGTTCAAATTTTTTCTGATCCCGAAATCTCTAAATCACTTAGTTTTCTCTATGTCAGCTTCGTCATTCAGTGTTGCTCGCAGAGTGTCACAGTCCTTTTCTGTAAGTGCTCTGAGTGGAAGATGAAAATTGATTTCTCACATCATTCTGCATACGCTACCTATACCCCACCAGTTCTAAAGCAAAATGGGAGCGGGGTAAACATGACATTCCACATTGGATGGATAGAAATGGTCTATTAGCTGTAGAACAATAGTTTTGATTTCACTTCTCATTTCATCCAATCTTTCATACTCTCATGTTTGTCAGGGATATTTTTTTCTCATGTTCAAACGAGCTATAATGTAAAAAACAACAACTTGAGACTCCAACAATACAAAATGCACTGGATTCCACAAACCTCGACATGCAAGAGCACAACCTCATTTCGTTCTCTATCATATAATTCAAACTACAGGAAAAACAAAATCTCTCCCCACATCCAAAATTACACTCTACCTCCTCCCCAAATCCACATCCAGCACCTTCACCATATTTCCCTCCTCCTTCTCCTCCAGCCCAAAAAACGGCCTCACGCCCACCTCAACCACACCATCCATCAGCCCCTGCACCAATCCCTGCAACTCACCTCCCGTCTGCCTGAAATCCGGAAACGCATTGACTTCAAGCAACCACGTCCTGAGCTCATTCGTATCCTTCTCAATGCTGACCATGAAATCCAGTCCGAAGATTTCAAACACATTTGGCAGCGGCTGGAAATGAATCGACATACCCCTGGCTGCGGCTTCGAACGTCGAACCTGTGATGCTGCAGATTTGGTCGAAGATTTGGGTTTTCCAGTCAGCACCAGCTTGGATGGCTCCTGCAGAAAAGTCAGGCTGCGTGGGAAGAGTATCTGGCAAGTCCCAGAACAGCCCAACGGAGCCTTCGCGGTCGCCCGAGTCCTGCAGGCAGGTGTTGGTGAGGTGGGCGCGCATGGCGTCTTGGCTGTTTTGCGGGACGGCGGCAGACCAAGGTGGGAGATAGGGTTTTGCGGCGAAGAGGGCGAGCATGGGGCGGTAGACGTGGAGTTTCAGGGCGCCGGTGGCGAGGACGTAGGTGCGGATGTGGAATTTGCGGAGGTTGTTGGGTGTTGGGCTGTTTGGTGGGGAGAGGAGGAGAGGCGGGTGGATGTAGGGTTGAGCGATGAAGTGGCGGAGTTGCGAGGTGATGATTCCGTCATCTTCTTCCTTCCTTTCTTCCTGGATGTTGGAGTCGCTGCGGGCGTCTTCGTCTTCATTTTCATCATCGCTTTCTGGATCCCACTCTTCGAAGATCTCAGTGAGTTCTTGCTCGCTAGAAAACAGTCGGATTCCTTGCCCTCTGTCACTCATTCCTGGTTTCAGGATCCACCATTCTTTTCTCTTTAAATCCTCTTCTTCATCACCAAGTTCTTCGTTCCGTGCCCAGCTCTCTTTTAGCTCCCACGCTTCTACCAATGCATCATCAAGAAACTCTGCATAGTCGACTTCGAATTCTACACTGGGCTTGACATGCTTCTTGAGAATTGAGTCAGGATACTTCGTAATCCAATTCGCAATAGTCGTACTGAGATAGTGTTTCCTGATCAGCGCTTTGCGAATTACGTAGGCATTGGCCAAGGACGTAGAGCCATTGTCCATGAGATGATCGAAATCAATCGACTCATATTGAACGAATTGAAGTAGACGGGACGAGGGGCTTGGAAGCTGGGAACGTGATGTGATGAGCTCGTAAGACGACGTGGGGAGCCGCTTCTCTAGCGCGGAGAGTATGAGGGGTTGGACGTAAGGGTCTTCATAGTTGACCAGAGCGTAGATCTTCTCGCTGGCCGTGGACCCTGTTGAAGCCATACTAGCTGGTGAACCCCTGGACTGGACTTGCTTTTCCCGTGACCTGGTTCCCGTCTGATATGCGTCGCTATGGCAACCAACCGAGAAAAAAGGAGGCGTACGTGGGGCTGTGACGCGACCCCTGGAGCGTTAGTAATCAGGAAAAGGAGCCGGCGGAGAAACTCGTGACAAAAGAATTGATATTGTACACTAAAGAAAATCGTTACTGCAAGGCCGTGGTGAGCCCAAGGTATATCCATAGTCCAGAAAAGTTGAAATGCCCAGGTTTTCGCTTAGCTCCAGCCAATCAGCGAGCTGTATTTGTAACGCCATACCTTCATCCTCCGTATGTCGGGTTTTCTTGCACATTAAAACGCCTGTAGTACAACAAAAATCAATCAGACAACCTCCAAATCATCATCATCGTCGTCATCTAGAGCAGCAATAAGTCCTGCATCGAGTCCGCCAAGGCTTTCTCGGCCTGGCTCACGGATGCCTTTTCCATCCAAAAGTAGACGAGCCCTCTTCTTTGCAGGACTCGCTTCGCGTGTGCCGCGAAATGCCGAAGGTACCACTTTCTTGGGAGATGGGATGCGGCCGTATTTGAAAGCCCAGCCAACTGGGTTGCTGGACGTGGTCGATTTACCTGAAGCTGCTCGTTTACGCTTGACCGGCGCTAAGGAGATATCTTTGGACGTACGATTGAGAAGGCTTGAGAAGTCGGTCTCGGCCGGTTTATCTGTTTTTGCACTTGTCGACATCTGAGACGATGGGCGTGCCCTGGAGGGAAGACTGGGAGTACCAGCACCTTTCAGCCTCAGGTAGTCAGCTCCAGTTGTGCCATCTCCCATGGTCCCAAGCTTCTTAGCAAGCTCTCTTTCCTTTTCTCTCTCAGCCAGCTGCTTTCGAAAGCGCTCTTCGCGATTCGCGCCCCCTTCCCAGTTTTGGTGATCTCGATCGATGAGCCGGGCTGCACCTCCAGGACGCGGGGCAATGTAGACAGTCTCGTGAAGTTCGCGGTCATGGTACTTCCCTTCTCGTTTGAGCTCGTCACCTTTGAAGCTCCCGCCTCGACCGAACATGCCGAGTTTACCGCTACCAGGGCCTCCACCAAAGCCAGTCATAGTATTGACTTGCATGCGACCCTTCTTAGCTTTGTCGACCTGAAGCTGGATATGAAACTCGCAAAACTCTGTTTTACGACCATCGATCCACTGGCCACAATCCTTTCCATCTTTCCGCTTTGCATTGCAAAAGTCCAAGTCTCGTGCTGTCCCGATTTCCAATATGGTATCGTCTGAGCTGCTAAGTTTCAGGGAAAACTTGCCCGTGTCACGATTTCGTGGTGGCATGATGTCGGGATTGAGGATGGCGACCACTGTGCCTAGGGGTAATTTCCAAAATTGTGAGAAACCAGTATCAAACAGAAAAAGGTCAAGCTCCCATTTGAGGTCGGTCAACTTGATCACCATAAACTTGCCATTTGGGTCTGTCACCTTGTCTTGATTGCTTTTCGTCTGATCTCGAGCGGTATTCTTGGAATCATGTGGCGTTGACTTGTAACAGATAACGCCCAAGACAACGTAGTCATTCTCCCAATCTGGAGGATCATACTCTGGTGCTTTGACTGTTTTGAGCAACTGTGGAATGGTGAGTACGGTTTTTCCTTCCAGCGTACGTGTGACGACGTTGTGCTGCATTTCTCGGGACTTCAAGTGCAGACCAGAAAAGGGTTCGAAGCTAGGACCATCCGTGCTATCGTCTCGGGATGCCATCTCGGCGTACTTGGAGATGATTGGAGTTGAGCCGAATCCACTGGAAGAAGCCTTGGATGATGAGGATAGTGGGCGTGAGATGTCATTTCGGAAAGATAAGGTAGAACCGGGTCTAGGAGAGGGAGGGATTCTCAAATCAACAGAGCGACTCTGGTGCCTGTGTCTCGGTGTCGGTGGTGGCATTTCGCGCGAGCTCCGTGTTTCTGACCCTTGGGAGGAGCTTTGTCTAGAAAGTGAGGGTCGATCTGTCAAGCCTTCGATAGCGTGCAATCCAAATCCCCTGCTTCTCCTTATCTCTGCCTTTTCTTCCTTCTCTTCACGATCCTTCTCTCTGTTCCTGCTTTCAGCAATGCGCTCACTGAACGACTTGATTTTTGGTGTTTCACTCTCTTTGATTGATCCAGCTCTTGCCCGCCCAGCCAGGACGCTCGACGGGCGCTTGAGACTCACATCACGTGCCGTCAGTCCTTTGTCAATGCCCAGCATGACTCGTGCAGGACTTTTTGGCTCGTCTGGCTGTCTTCGTGCTCGAATGGGAGAGCGTGGCACTTGTACACCCGCTTCTTCCGTGCTGTCTAGTGGCGTCGGCTCGGTCCTGCGCATGACGCTTGCTATGCTTGCTCTCGACGACGCTCCATTGCGCTCAGCCTCCGCAGACTCTGCTTTTTTCTTTTGCAATGCCTTGAGTTTCAGTTTTGCTTCGATGGCCTGCAGCTGGAGCCGCAGCGTCTCTTCGTCATCGTCGTCACCATCGCTGTCGGGTTGCACATGGTCGCGGGACATTGGGCGGCGCTTCGTAGGGGAGGGTGAGACAGAATCGCGCTGGCGGGAGCGCTCGTACTTCCTGCGTCCGGAGGGCGAGCTGAGCAGGGCTTCGATGGACGATTGCGGCGGCCAGTTGGGCTGGTTCTCCTTGACTGCTGTCACAATGAGCACTTGCTTTGATGCTGTTTCAGCACCGATGACGCACCTTTGGACTTGGGGCTCTCGCGCACAATCATTGTTGTGGTGATGGAGTGTTGTGAGCGCTACTCTCGCAACAGGGCCCATAGCAACACGGGGAGAGTGAGGCGCACACAGCTGGCGATGGCCAAACTTTGAAGAGGCTGATTGCGAGCGCAAGAGTGTAGCCGAGAGCCGTGGGCGTTTGTTGACACCGGAACGTATGGTTCACCCCAGACATGGCAGTGCCCGTCGTCTTCCAATCTAATCTAACCCGAAACTGGCGTTTTTACAGGGATGGCGCGTCCACCCTGGCGCGCGACGCGACTAACCGCGACCCGTCCATTAGAGACATACAACGGCCATATCTCAATTCCGGAGGCAAAGCAGAATACCAAACATTGTCGCTGCCATGGCACGAACACGCTCAAAACCTGCAAAGGCGACGCCCACGGAATCCACACCAGAGCCTACAGCATCCTCACAAAAGTCGCTGCCCGCAAGCGCATCGAACCCTCCCAAACTATTCGTCTTGCCTAAGGACGCCTCCCAGAATGCGCGGATAGTTACACTGGATAACCCTGCAAATGAAACGCCCTCGCGATACTTCTTTTGTCCGGACAAGGGATTCTATGAATTCACTCGCATCTCTGCGCCTAAGAGAGATTGTCGGAGTTGGCTCATCACCGATTCGCCTAGTGAAGATGGGGGTGCAAAAGAAGGAGAGAAAGAAGACATAGACGACTCAAAAATTGGGAGTGGCTACGTAAATAAAAGTGCAGACCTCTTTCTCGCAACACCCATCGACCTCCTCTTCCTCATCTTGCCTGCGCTGGCACCGAGAACAACAAAGGACACAAAGCAGCATTTCCTCGCCTTTGACGACTATCTCGAGATACTTTCGACTTCTTCGCCGCAATGGAAGGTGCTGTTATCGCAATACCCGTCACTGAAGGACATGCTAGAGAAGCGGATACGGATCATCTGTGACACTGTGGACGCTGGTGAAGAAACCATGTACCGTATCTCTCTTTCAAAACTGCGAGACGTGCTGGTCGCGAAAGCAGAACGCATAGTCAAGCGCGGTCTACCAGCGTCCATGGAAGAGAAATTTGTCAACAGTGCATTGGAAGTACCCGTAATGAACATCAAGCGAGAAGAGAGCACCATCAGCGCGGTCTCCACTACAGACGGAGAGAAAGTCGAGACAGAACAAGAAATCATAACTGCATCGAAAACAGTACAAGAGTCAGAGGATTCACCTGCACAAGCACTATCAACGCCCCCTGAGATCCCTCACCTTCTCCGAGTCCGCACATCCATCACATACCTAACATCATCCTACATGGCGCCGTCCCTCGCCTCTCTTCTTACCCCTCTCTTGACCCCGCTCTTCGCCCCTCTGACCACACATCTCGCCGCCATCGCTTCGCTCAAAGCCGAAGCCGCCGCTCTCCGCAGCATAACCGACAACATGTCGCGAAAACGCGCGGCCCTCGAAGACGATGACAAGATGGCCGAGCGAGAAGAAAAGAAGCGGAAAAAGGAAGAGGAGGACCGTAAGAAAAAGTTGGAGGGCAGGGCAATCAAGCAGCTGAAAAAGGTAGATACAAGTGGTATGAAGAAGATGAGTAGTTTTTTTACAAAGGTGGATAAGACGAAGAAGTAGCGCTGAGAGACGGGAGGGTAATATGCGTTCTGATGTTATTATCGATTGTATTAGTAAGATTTAGATTGGGTGTCTCGTACAGTGCTAACAGCACGATTACATTACATAATGATGGCTCCTGTCTTCTTGTTCAGCGAATCTTTCGTATTTATGCCTATATCTTCAAAATATGAGGAATCTCTATCGGTCGTGTAGGAAGTCCGTGGAGTCAAGCTCGGCTTCGTTCTTGTCAGCTCATGCTGAAGGATATATGTATCCAAGCTGGAACATCTGGCAGTGAGAATAGTTGTCTAATGCATTTTTGGATGCATATCCGTAGTTAGGGTTGGGCTGTCTAAATCTATGCAAAATCCAGGGAGAAGTTTTCTTCTCATTGGAACTCAATGGCTCCTGAAAGAATCATCTCAGCATAGTTCTTAGTACGGAGGTGCCTTTCAAAAGTATATAAGAACAGGGATTTCTCTAATACAACCGAAGTGGTGCTAAATAAGATATCTTCTCTCTTTTTTATACTGAAGCGTGTAGTTCAGGCAAGATAAAGTAAAGATTATCTATAAAAACTATCTATTTAAGAGAATTGTAAGCTGAAGCTCTCTAGATATAGCTTATCTTAGTTCAGTATATAATCTTACTATACTCTAGAAAGAACAGTTACGCTGATAGACGCGCTAAGTGGCCGGGCTGGTAATAACTTTTGAAAGGCACCTCCGTACTCCCGCAGATGGACATCCGATAATCCGCCCCTACCCAAAAAAATGCAAGGAGGTTCCGAGCATTACTCTTTGCACAAAATCGATTGGTTGTTAAGCCTGCTACCCTAGAGATAGCTTCATAGAACGTAGATGAAATCAGTTTAGAGATGACAATCAGACGAATTCGATTTAGTCTACAAATTTGCATTCTCTACCTCTATGCTCATTCCTGATCTATACTCAAACATCTTCCACCGATGTTGAGGGTGGCTATTGGCTACAGTCAGCTTGCACATAAAGCAAACATTGAATTCTGGACATGAGAGACAGCGAAAGCGTGGTCCGTATATTGCCTAAGTTTTGTTAGCATAGTTCAGTATTCGTGGAATTCTGGACATATTTACAAGAAAACATTCATTGCAGTCATAAAAGTAATGCAAATCTCCAGTTCCCCCATGAATATGGCTCTTTTTCATACTGAGTATCTCTGGTTGTGATTTGGAAGGACCCGAGAGTTCTTCTAATGATTCACTAAGTATCTCGTTGCGATGATAAAGGCCGATGGACAGTGGAGTCCACAGCCCGACAGGATGCTCAGTCTTGACAACCTCATCTTCTGAGTAAACGGTTTTGAGGAGATCCACAATTTCGGCACTTGCAGACCTGTATGCCCAGTGTAGTGGAGACCAAGTACCGAGAACTCTTGGAAGAGAAGCCACACCGCGATCGAGGAGTGTGCGGACAATGGAAAGTGAGTGTCCGGCTGCAGCGTAGTGCAACACTGTGTTTGCTTTGGCATCAACGCCGTTAAGGTCTAAGCCTTTCGATAACAGAAAGTCGAAACATCTCGATTTCCAACTTCTAGCTGCAAAATGGAGAGCATTGCGCCCCAAATCATCGACTAAGTTCACGCACGCAGCATTGAGCTCAACTAAAAGACGCAAAATCTCAAAATGACCTTGGCGTGCTGCTTCGAAAAGTGGTAAGCCATTCAATCCACCGTTTTGATCTATATTGGCTCTATCATCCAGCAGCTGCTGCACGGATGCATACTGTGCGTGGAGAGCAGCCTTGAATGTTTCCTTCGAAAACGGGTGATGCACTTTAAAATCCACTCCCTTGCTGAGTAATAGATTCACTGTGCGCAAAGCTCCAGCTGCTGCTGCAACATGCAGTATGTGCTCGTCTCTTCCTGGCGACCTGATGTCTAAGGAGAGTAGCCACTCGACGATATCAGATCGATCTTGTTGTATAGCAAAACTCAAGACAGTTCTTCCATCCTTAGTGCAAGTATGTATGTCTGTGCCAGCCTGGTACAGTACCTTTGCTGTTGCTAAGTCGCTTTGAACTGCATGGTGCAGTAGCGTATATCCATCCTCATCGGCGGTATTAGGATCTGCACCAAGCGACAACAGCCATTCTACGATTTCACACTGACCCGCTCCTGCAGCCGAACTTAAGATACTAAGCCCCCTATTATTGCGAGCATGTATGTCCGCGCCAGCCTGGTACAATACCTGTGCTGTTGCTAAATCTCCTTGAACTGCACAGTGTAGCGGCGTCCATCCGTTATGACCAGCAGCTGAAGTGTCTCCGCCCCGAGACAAGAATATCTTGACCACCTTGCAATTGAACTGCTTTGCGGCCTTGTGCAAAGGAGTGTCATGAAGCTTATCTCTCGCATTGGCTTCAACGCCACTAGCAATGAGTAACTCTATCGTCTGAGCGCTGGCTGAGACGGATCCAACAGCTGTGTGGAGTGCGTTCCTTCCAATGTTATCTCGTGCTTGAACTTCAACTTCCTTGGACACTAGCTGATTGATAATTTCCGTACTGGTACCTTCTGCCGCGATAAGTAATGGCGTTTGTCCTGAACGGGTTTTGAGCTCGCAATCAATTGTCTTGGCGCGCAGAAGAAGCTCAACAACTTTGGAATGACCGTTTCTTATTGCCAGTGTCAGTGGCGTTTGATCAATGTCGTCGATTGCGTTGACATTGACACCAGGATCTTGAAGTAATTTTTGTACAAAATGTACCATTCCGAAGTAAGCTGCTACATGAAGTCCGGTGATGGTTTTATATTTCGCAGAACTTCGCAACTGGAGCGACCGAAGATGTAACAGTATCCGTGGAGTCAGTGAGTAAGCGTAGTTCCGAATCTGTGTGGCTGCTGTGAGCTTGCGTGGACTGCGGAGGAAGTTCAGAGCAACATCGCCTAACTCCTCGCTCATGCTCTCACCCAAATGTTCATGCCAGTATTGAGCTGCGTACTGTAGAATTGGATTTTTGTTTCTGCGCGCCTCGTAACTTAGAAAAAGTTCGCATGGACCATCTTCAAATTCATCATACAGAAGAACGGTGATGCAGGCTCTGGCAATGATATCACTCTCTCGTAAAATGTCGGCAATAATTGACGAACTCAAGTGAGCTCGAAGGTATTCCTGTGCTGAGAAATGCACCAGGCGGAAATTTCTTGCGTCATCAACAAACACAAGACCCATGCATACCGTCGTCATGATACCTTGCCTGGACTCCTTTTTAGGATTTCGACCGCGGTCGCCATCTCGTATTGCTACGGCATGAGAAAGTTCTTGACAGGACAAAAGACGTCGAGCTCTTGATAGCCACCAAAGTATTCGATACGAGAGTTCGACTTTTCTGGAATCTTGATCTTTGATCCTCTGTAGAGTCTTTTCGTACGATTGGTTGAGATCGACCGGCATCTGTTTAAGCGACTCTTCAATGTCGTTTTCGCATATGCTCGAAGCAATGCTGTTCAGCATCAGGGTTACTAGAAGAAACCTAACTTTGTCAACGAGTCTGCAGAAGTCAGCTTCGCCAGCGTTTACTCACATTCCATTCGAACTTTCTACAGTCTTTGAAACAACCTTGTCTTCCAGTAATGGGTTATCCTCAAATAACTCTTCCAAACCTGCTTCCTCATGTATCCTATTCCGTACAAGCTTCTCAACATCATCACGATGCGCAATGACGGTGATCTGTATACATGATGGGAACTTTTTTGGAACATCTAACAAATGAGACCGGCCCGTGAGGAAAAACTTCCATTTTGGATCGTCAAGGATGTGGAGTTGCTTTAATAGCATAGTTCGAAGCTTATCGGAGCATTCGTCTAGCGCATCAATGGCAATGAAAATTTCGTCAAAACACTGAGGCATTCGGGCAAGGGTCTCCACAAGTAAATCAGTGTCTAATTTTTGAGCACCTTTCTTACATGCGCGATGTACTTCCTTGATAACCTCTTCTTTGGACAATGAAATCTGCTTCAGTATACTGGCAAATACATTCTCTAGAGTTTGCGCTTCTCTATCGGCGTAATCAAGGTAGATGTAGGCGATTGCAATATTCCGCTCGATTTGATGAGCGAGAAGTTCGTCAATCACGGCCGACCTGTTTGATGTCAATCTAATTCTAATCCCTGTCTAGGTGCAGGTGCGTACGTTATAAATGTCTTGCCTGCACCAGGCTGTCCATGACACCAGAGCAATCTGTTTGAATCAGTGTCACGATACCATTTCTGGTATTCTTGAGTCTCGAATAGCCATGCACCACTGCCTTCGACGCGTTGGCTCTTTGTTTTCTTGTGCTTGGAATCATAAGGCGGCGCATAGAGCCACTCAAGAACATCAAAGGATGGGTCTGCTCTTCCTGTGTAATGGAAAGACCTTGTTAATTGGGTCGCATATGGTGTTCGTCAAAACTTTACCTATTTGAACTGTGTGGGCGTTGATGTTGCCAACCTGGGTTATATTCCCATCTTCTGTTTGGTGTGCTCCTGAAAAATTAGACCCATGTTGCGTCGCCATTATTGCATCTGGAGAAGTCGCCTGGAATGCATCCCCATGCCTCTTTCTGACTGTTGAACACGAATTAGAATGTGCGGCCATGGCTGATTAGCTTGTCGAATTGGCAGAGGGATCTGCGGCAAAGATGAGACTATAACGTTAACATTAAAATGAGAAATAGGTTGAATGTATGCAACCTCTCATGGGGAATCCATTCCAATATATTGTTGTGAGTTGAACGGCTGTGATCAACGTGCATGTTCAGCAAAGATTGACTGGGATGGTAAGCCACTCGTTGGATATTCAGCTTTTCACTCCGCAGACGTCAGCCACTGCAGGCCTGACCAGCATTGTAGAGCATTCACCGGAAGCTTGGCACAGTGTCTCAAAATGTTTGGGTAGATACTGCTGCATATACTGCCACAAGGCGACACCCCACCCCACCTTAGAATTAGGTGCATATTCATCTCATTGATAAAGGTCTATTGGGCGCCACTCGATTCAGTCATAACCATCGCTTTATGACTGACAGGTCATGTCCTAATCACGAATGTATGTTAGAAATGTCTTCGCCAGTTCGTTCTAAACTCTTGAACCCATTTGTCTTATGCTGATACCCGTCAAAATCTTTATTAAGCAGTTTCAGGCTGCAAAGAAACTTGACTGATGAGAAGAGATAGCAGGCTGGCTTAGCTTGGCGGGGCTACACCCATGATCGTTGAGCAAGCGCTAACGCAATCCTCGCAGCACAGCCGCAATGAACCATGGCCACGCTTCAGCTCCTTTAAATAAACAGCTAGAAGGTCTATCATAGTAAAGGAGAGCGAAAGTAATGAGACAACAATTTATCCACTGATTCGCATTCCTACTATCAATATCATGTACAGAACTACAAACGAACGTCGGAGGTTGAAGGCGTCGAATTATCATGTTGCGTGGATCTGTCCGCTACCTGACGTCGAGCTGCCATCTTCGAAATTAATGTTTGATGATTTCCATCTTACGCCAGAATACAACGCTAGTCAAGATTCTAATCAATATTTCTGTGGTGTTGTCGCTGGCCATAACGTCGTCATGGCAACACTGCCTCTTGGATACTCAGGCTATCATCACGCTGGTCACTTAAGCAGCACAATGCTCAACACCTTTCCCAACATCAGAAAGGTATTAGTAGTTGGAATTGGTGGTGGCGTACCACTCACGAACCCAAGTGAAAACCCTCTGGAAGACATTCACCTTGGAGACGTTGTGGTAGGATGGTCTCGAGATGCTAAAGCTGCTTGTGTTCACTATAGTTGGAACAAGGACAACGGCGAAGCAGGTCCCGAAATCCTTGGGACAATGGAGAAAGGAGATTGGGTTTTTGGACAGGGCCTTGCGAAACTAGTATCAGACCATGACTCTGGTGAGACTAACTTCCAAGATCACTTTAGGCGATTGAAAACCGACCCAAAGTTCAGCCATCCTGGCCTGAAACACGATAGACTATTTCGCGCTACTTCGAGCCACCGGACAGAATACGGATCGAGCTGCGAGGCATGTAGTCGCAACCCATTCGCATTGGTCCAAAGGCCTCCGCGTACCAACAAGCATCTAGATCAATTTATCTTTCATCTTGGAAAGATTGCAAGCGGTAACTCTGTCATAAAAGACGGCAAGCGCAGGGATCAGATCAGCGAGCTCTGCGGAGGCGTACTTTGTGTGGAGATGGAAGCAGTTGGCGTCGATGTTTTCCAAAAGTATCTTGTCATACGAGGTATCTCCGATTACGCAGATTCACACAAGAACGACCGTTGGAAGCTCTATGCTGCTGGCAATGCAGCCGTGTTTGCAAAAGAGTTGTTGTGCAAGATTAAGCCTGTAGACATCCGGCATGGGACAGGAAGCCATCAAGGTAGTTATTTCCCCATTTTGGATATCCGCCCTCTAATATGAAACCAAAGCTTCGAGTCTAGCCCCACAAATCAGATCGGAACAAGCGCAAGGCATGGTGTCACAAGGCGGTTCCGTTTTCTCGGGTTTCAATCAAACAACGAGCGGTAATATCAAGACTGTTGGAAGCATCAATGCGCCGTATGGTAATGTGGCTTTTTGAAAAGAGCTATCTTGGATTTTGCTGTAAATTACTCATATAGAGAGTACGACTACCGGTATCGAACATTTACAAGACAAATGACCCATCTAATGTCCAGTCTCGTTTTCTTTTGAGCATAGTCTTGAATATATACTTCAGTTGTGAGCTTCAGATTGAAGTTACTTCGAGGCAAACACAATCTAGTATGACTAGAAGCGAGCCGTCGATACCTTTGGGAACTTTCCAACGTACACAAAAAAGATACTAGCATGATAGGGTATTGAGCAAGCAAGTTAGAAACCCTCAGAGAGCTTGAGAAAATGTATTGATTAAGACTGCAATTATCTAAGCAGACCTGACTACCGGTCTTCTTGTATATTACATCATTAAATCGAGTACTCTACTCTATCAATAATGTCCCATTGCTACGCCTCAGTGCCAGTAGTTGAGTCGGGGCTGATTATCATACCCGGCAATTCTCATTCAAACAGAATTTAGCGCATGAAATGACGGTCTGTGGTGAAGGTTCTGACTACTGCAACGGTCTCGCCCGCGTTCATCCAAATTGAACCTACTACTGGAAGAATTTCAGAATGGGGCTCTTCCTGATTTGGAACAAATCATCTGCGATTCTCCGAGCGTCCTTCCCAAAGTTTGCCTTACGCTTTTTGTAGATCTCTTGAGGAAATATAAACTTCTCGCGATGTTTTCGGATGCATTCTAGGGCTGCGGGTTTCCCAGACTCACATGCCAAATCCAACGCAGTTCGTTCATGGCAAACAATTCCAGTGATCTCGGGGGTCGCATGCTCGAGAAGTACATCAAGAGCTTTGTAGGCGTTTTTCAACAAAGCCCAATGAATTGGGTATCGCCCTAGGCCCGGACATGGCTGGCTCAATGTATCAGGATCCGCCCTGAGGTGAAGTCGCACATCGGTAGCGTTGTCTCGCTCGATGGCTTTGCAAATTTTTCCAAGAACTTCATTCCTTTGCTCAATTGTGGGGGCCATTTGACTTTGCTGAAGATTGTAGGGAGCATCGTGCTGAGTCGCAATAGGGCCAGTAATAACCAGGCTAGGGGTCGTCTCACTACCATAGATGCGAAGATCGGACGCTTGTGCAGCTAACGAGTCTTCTTCAGGGCGTTTCTGGGGAGGAGATTCAGGTTTCAGGGAGCTAGGGGTTTCCTCGGTATATGAAAATGTCGGGATATCGCGGTACGGGTAGTCGTCAGGTGCGAGCTCATACATTCTCCAATCTTCCTGGATATCTGCAAGCTTCCTGCGCAGATCATTTGCTGTCATTCTTTTTCTACTGTTGATACGAAGAACCCCACCAAATATAACTTGAAGTATCTTTAGTACAAATTGTTGCCGAACTTGACGAGCGCAAGATTCTAACAGTAGGATGTTGAACCATTCGATGAGATTGGGGTGTAGAGCAGCCCGAAGTGGTCGCGCTGTACCAGGAATGTCATATTCCTCAGGGATTCGGTTGACCAGATAGCAATGTTCGCTTTGCATTCGGTTTCTCCACTTGTATGAGTCGCTCCGTATGTAAAATAAAGGCTCTCTGCCACCGCCATTCGAGAATACGACCAACAGCTCGCTTTCCAAGCGAATTACTCCGAGAGGTCCTTCAATCATGAGTGCAAGTACCATAAGTGTAACACAACCCATAGACCAGACATCACTACCTCGGCCTGCTTGACTTATGTCCTGCTCTTGGATTTCAGGGGCTTGATATAGACCAGCCGGTCTAGTCGCCGGCACGGCAGATAGAAGTGAAGTAGCTGCCGAAGCCTGTGTAGATCTAGCCTTTTGTCTTGCATTTTTCTTACGTGCCAAACCAAAGTCGCTGAGTTTCCAGACAAATTCATAATGCCCATTTCTTGAAGGGGCAACAGGGTTGTCGAAAATCAAGATGTTGTCAGGTTTTATGTCGAGGTGTAGAGTGCGGAGGCTGTCATGTAAACATGAAAGTGCTTCGACGATGTCAACAAGGGCTCCAAGCAAATGGGATGGTCTTGTGGGTTGCCAATCAGGATCTTGCCTCTTGAGGTAGTCATCCAAGCTAAAATTTGCGAGCTCAAAAATGAGCGAGTGACAAATCGGCATTTTATCCTCCCCGAGTACAGTTATACTGCCCAGGTCTAACAGGATCGTTTCGTGCTTGACCTTGGACTTTCTCAATTCGCTGAGGATGTCTCGCTCAATTTCGAAGTCCCGGGTAGCTTCCACCATGTCTCGCACAGTGCTCACAGCCTTGAAGTTTTTGAGAGCCACAACCTTCGGATTTTTCGGGTTACCAGGTACGAAACCCTTGTCTCCTTGAATTTTCCAGTGAGATTGTGCTATTGTAGCCCTAACAACATCACCCGAAGAGCCCTTCTTGATTGGTTCTTGCCTTCCAACGAAGGGTAACCGCTCTCTGTTATTTATTTCGTGATGTTTCAGTTGCCGAAGGGTCACTGGTTTGAATATTGCTTGTTTATCGAATATGGATCTGTGGTATATTCTTGGAACTCCACATTGGTCCAGCGTCTCCTTCGTAAATGGGATGGAATTGTCCGAAGGAATACGACGGTCACGATTGGCTGTGTTACTATTCAGTATAGCATCCAGCCATTCTAAATATAATGAGAGCAATTTCTCGCGGTGTTCACACAAGAACATGGCAAGAAGTGATATTCGTGATGGTCTGCCCAACGTCACCTCGATGTATTGTGTAATGAGCTCATTAGTTCCGCTGGGGAAAGACCCTCCAGGGAGAAGTTCTTCGAATAACAGTTGCAAAGACCGGTAGTTGAGTATCTGATTAAGGGCGGTCTTTGGCAAGAACTGACGAGAGTGTTTGTCGTTTTCAGCAACGTTTTCCACAGTACGTTCAATAGCATTCCACAAGTCCTGGGCCAGCTGCTCTGCCTGAGATTGGTTTGTTGTGGACAAGCTGGTCCCGGATGTTGAACTCCGCCTGTGGCTCATTGAAACCAACTGCTCAGATGATGAAAAATCGAGGGTCCGTCAGTTGTGGCACGCGACAAGGCTCCCGTCGAAATCCAGAATAGGTGCGTTTGTAGCAGCGTCGACGCGTGAGCATGCGCTCAACGCATAGAGGAGCCACGTGAGGCTTGTCAGCTTGTTGTTGAGCGGCAGTTACTGATAGGTTATTTGAGGTAAGATAGGCAACTGAGTGGTAGGAGAGTGGGGCAGAGATGGGGGAGGAACAGCTGGGATCAAGTCAGCATCGCCAAAGTGAACAGCCTCTTTGCCAAGGGTTTGCGCTGCGTGGGCTCCGCAGTGACGTGCCCACGCGCACATGCTGTATCCCACCAGCCTTGCGACACTATAACCGAAACTGTAACATTGTGGGCTCGACCTATGGGCTTGCACTACGTAGACGCAACTCGGCATGATCGAGACCAATCGAATTCTAATTCAGCCTCGTCCAAGCCACTGTGCTTTACTATAAGAACACTTCAGTGGCAGCTGAATTCAGCCTTGTGTCAGCCCGGCCACCACCAAGCCATGATACACCACCAAACTCCAAGTCGATACTACAGCCGTGACGGCCTGCTGAATTTTCTTCGACGTAAATTTGGCGAGAACATCAACTTCAACATCAGGTCAGCTGGAGATGGTTACTTTACTTTCGATGCTCCCGCACTTTTGACTGCGGTAAGTTGTCGAATATCACCTAATACAATATTCTGACACCTACAGGCTGATTGGAGGTAACCCAATGTGCAACTTGTTTTCGTGACCGGTCAAGCTGACAAGAGCGAACGTGGCAGTGATGCGAAAGGCTGAGGCACCCCCTTCGTGAGCCTGTCCGGGCAGTGCGGGGCTTCTGCAGAATGCATTCAGGCGATCCCACGTCCCCAGTACGCTAGGGTCGGGTATTTGAGGGGGATGCAGCACGTAAACTGTAGCGTAAACCTCTAATTCACTTTTGGTTCATATTCTCGAAATGACTTCTGTTTCTCGACAAAACGACCAGAAAATGTATGATATGTGCGCACTTGCTCTATCGAGATCGCAGAAGCAAGATCGCATTCTGGAGTGTGACCGGCTATTCTCCAAAAACAAAGACAGCCACTCCATTGAAGTGACACGCTTCAAAGATGGTGCCTCTGACACTCCATCGACATACAGCTTTACTAGTTCTTCGCAGTTATCGACCTACTTTGAGCAAAATGCAGGCCACGTGGGTGAGCAATCAAGCAGTGTGGAGATATAGTGAGTGGGTTTCAATCGTGATGTCCTGAGGCTGATCGAAGATTTAGTACAATTCACCAGAAGGATACATGGGCGCCCCTCAACATCAGTCATCAGATGATGTCTTTGATAATGGATCATTACAGCCTCAGCCCTGGTTTCCTTCAGATATTGGCTAGCTTTGGAGATCGATATTTGCCGATCGAAGAAGGGTTTTCAACCGCTTCGCAATCGTTTTTCACGGATGAACGATCTGGTACGTGGTTGCTCCATAAACAAATCAAGCGTGTTGGCCTCGGAGAAAGAGTGTTTAACAAGTACTAGAGTTCGGCTGGGTCTACAAATACTCGGAAAAGAAAGCTGTCAGTGCCGGGAATCCATGGCGCATTCGACACACAGGGATTTACCATCTTACTGAGCGGAACCGGGCAAGATCAGTATTGTTCATCATACACCCGAGCCCATCCGCTCGCTTCAGAATCCACCTTGAGCAGGTGCTCCGAGATCCACAAGCTAGACCAAGAATACTATCTAACCCGATACTCATCCATTCCATGCTGATATCTACACATCTTGGCTCCTGGCGTGACTACCTAGAGTACCATGAGACGCAACTCTTGCAATTAGTAAGTGCCTTCGTAGTATTCAAGATCGTTCAGTAACATTTTGTAGGACATGAAGCAAGCGTGCACGTCGCTCACGCAGTGTCTCGTCACATTTGACACGTTGAAGGAAGTTCGTGCAGTTGAGAAAAACATCCTGCCACTTGAACCCCTGCTTTCATCATTCGAACAACTGATGGAGGACCTCAAAGAAGCTAACAAGGTCTTCTCGGAGTACAGTAAAGGGAACGATGGGGCCTCTGCTGTCGTACAAGCGGCACTCACCCAGTTCCGCAAGGACGCTTCGTCGTACAAATCCCAGGTCCGCTATATGAGCAGACGGGCCCAGTCGACTGCCCAGTCGGTGCTGGACGCTTTGAATCTGGACTTCCAACAACTAGCGCAAAGTCAAAACAACAACACGTTTGTCATGGCGAGATCTGCACGGGAAGACTCTGTGGCCATCCGAGCAATCACGTTAGTGACTGCATTCTATCTTCCATTCTCATTTGTTGCCGTAAGCAATCATATCAGTTCCTACAAGACCTACGAAGACTCGTAGCTAAAAGCTCACAGACTATCTTTGGCATGAACCTCGTCGAATTCGACTCTGATTCGCGCAACCTTGTGATGTCCAAGCAATTTTGGCTTTACTTTGTTATTTCTATTCCTCTGACTATACTCACGCTGGCATGTTGGAAATGGAGAACACGGATGTATACTGGAAGTTCCAAGGACGAGAGGAGAACACCAAAAATAAATGGGAGCCCCAACGATAGTAATGTGGATATCGAAATGGGCAAGTACTAAACGTGAAACAGGATATAAATAGATTCATCTAGATGGTCGAAAGCTGGGTGATTTGAAATCACGCTAGTATCTAATCGAACAAAATCTCCATCATTTATTTAAGTGGTGTGTTGCTTACACTTGAGAATTGCCTCTCTGAGTCTCTTGCATTTCATATACTTCGTCCAAGCTTGAGTTTGAAGAACCTGGACGACCAGGGTGGTGGGTTTCTGATCGTGGTCGTCGTTGCCATTCGGCTCTTGGCGAGTCCAACTTTTTCGGGTAGCCGCATTTATCCCAGGACTTCGAACCGAATCGAAAAAGGTAGTCCACCGGTTTAGTGATCTTGTGGGAAATGGTTTTGAGGGTGTACACAAACATGAATAGTGAGTTGATGTCGAGCTGCTCGAATACAGTCTCCAGATCCTCCTTACCGGTACTGGGAACAAGCCAGAAGCAAAGAAACCACGCTAGGAGGTTGGTTCCTGCGAACAACAAGAGCACGCCAAATGGACGAAGTTCCTTGATCAGCCACGGGGTTATAACGGCGAGGAGTCCTGCCCCAATAAAGTTCCAACACACAGCAAGACTCATGCCGAGTTCTCGATTGACAAGTGGGAAAACTTCTGCTGACACAACGAAAGCCGCTGGACCTTCTCCGATAGAGTATGCGATGATGAATACGATCAAGAAGATGTAGTGCCCTGCAATAACCTTATTGCTTGGATGGTTTGAGTCGCCTGGCGTCTCTAAAACCAAAGCAGACCCCAATAATGAAACTGCCATGACTGGGAATGACGCATTCAGGGCGCGTCTCCGCCCATCAGGAAGATCCATGATAAACAGGGCAGGGATTACAGCGACAAAGCCCAGGACCATCAGTCCAAGGGAAAACGCCAACAGCTGCGTATTCTGCTTCGGGCTGGTTTGGGAGATTTGGTGGAAGAAGGAGGATCGGAAA
The DNA here is from genome assembly GCA_005212705.1 of Curvularia lunata. Classification (NCBI taxonomy): domain Eukaryota; kingdom Fungi; phylum Ascomycota; class Dothideomycetes; order Pleosporales; family Pleosporaceae; genus Curvularia; species Curvularia lunata. The sequence goes on along the minus strand of PELC01000032.1, from coordinate 81,280 downwards.
AACGTGTCGGCCATGAAAGCGATCAGGTTGATACCGCAAAGCTGCTGCGAAACCATGACAGCCGCTGCGGCTCGATGCGCTCTTCGTGTGTACCCCGAAGAGAACATCAATTTAACTCTGTCCTGCCAGCTGACGTGTCTGATGACTTCCTCGAAAGGGGTTTTTTTGTAGTCGCCTCTGATGCTGGCATTGGTTGTGCGGGAACGGCCGTCTAGTGCAGCTTTTAGTCGGCGCTGCTCATCAATCAGGCGCGTGTGCATGAGAAACAGTTCGCCAGCGGCAAGTATGGGGACATGTTCGCCCCGAAGATCGACAAGAGATTTATAGGCTTGGCGAATGAGCACCTTCCTGCGATCGTCGTTTTTCGAGAGTCCTTTGATAGCACCGCTTTCCTTTAATAACCATCTAGGAGATTCTGATACAGCGAAGTTAGCCCAAGAGAACAAACTTTTGAAGAAAACGCTACGTGATCTTACCAGGCGAGAACAGGATCAAGGAAAGCAACAGAGATGCAGGAATGCAAGCGGATATGAACATGTATCGCCAACTCGAGTCAACATTAAGGCGATACACGCTCAAGTTCGCAACCGACCCAGCAGCTAGCCCAAATGCAACGAAAAGCTGCCAGAAAACCAGCAAAAAGCCGCGCACATCCTTGGGTGAGGTCTCAGAAAGTAGGATAGGCACAATCGAGGCTTTTCCTGCCATGCCGGCGCCTAACAAGATCCTGAAAACCAGAAGATGCTCCCACTTCTCAACTGAAGCAGAACCTATAACGGACAGAAAGCTGAATATAGCTGCAACACAAATAGAGCCTCGGCGTCCGAACTGCAGGATCCTGGAGACCGGGTCGGTAAGAATCAGACCCAATATTGCGCCAGCGAAGAAGGGGACTCCGACTGTAAGCCCAAGCAGCCATGTATTGTGATTGATATTGACGTCGTATCCGCCGTCCGCTCGTCTCGCGATATCGGAGGAAGTGTCCGCGCTGATGGGTTTACCCAAATCTGTCATGACGTGGATAGCCGCACCTTTTCACAGTCAGTTCAGGTACGATTGTAATGTGTTCTCATTATGCCTTACCAGCCATCGCAGCTTGATCCCAGCCCCTGGATAACAGTCAGATCTGGATCACTCGAACTGAACAGCGACACCTACTGAGTCATTGCGGCATAGATGCACGCGACGATCAAAAGCCGATGCAGCCTCGAAAGGCCTCTTAGCGTTTCCCATCTGTTCTGTGGGAGGAAAGCTTTATACAGGATTTCGCTTTCCAAAGCCGTGTATCGAAAGTTTCCGATGCTCAAATGGATAGGAGGGTGCGCGGGCTTAGGGTTTTCTGGATTGGGGTTGGCTGGTAGGGGGTGTTCTCTCCGGTAATCTTGGATTATCTCGAATTTGGCTTTAATATCGACTTGTGATCGAAGCGCGAGAACACCGCGGACGAAAATATCTTCTTCGATCGGAATCCCGTACTTGAGATGGAACCGGATGGCTGCTTCTTCCGTGACGCCATTCAGTGGGTTATCCTCTTCAACACTGGGAATTATGATCAGAAGGGTCTCAGGCGCATTGTATAGGAATATCATACTTAGGATTGTCTGCGATAACAACATGATGAATGGCGTGCACCGACTCAGCATTCACAGCTGTTGCCATGGTTGTGGGATGGTCCAGTGCAACAAAACACAAGGGACAGGGATTGACTGCGGAATGACTATGACAAACACCTCCCCTGCGAGCAGTTCATATATTCAGGCAGAATAAGGCGAGGCTTCGCAGGCAACAAGGCAGGCGATGTGGTGGCGGTGCCTGCATACGCTCTACATTCATTACGCTTGTACCTTGCTGCGCTTTTATCAAGTAGTTCGGTTCCCCGTGCGCCAACATTAAACAATAGAGCCATTTGCTCCTATTCTAGTAAACTATGGCGAACGCGAACGAGGCTTCGTAGGCAACAAGGAGGGCAATGTGGGGGCAGTGCTTGCGAACGCCCAGCCTTCATTACATCTGTCTTTGACCCGCTTTTCTGGAAACGGTCTAGCACCCCGCACGCCAATATGCAATGCTTGGGGCCATGGTTCCCAGCTGACACAGCGGCAAGGCTGTGGCGTTGTAATTCCAAACTCCGAGTTGGTTATTGAGGCTCTGGCTGTGTCAGCAACTGTTCAGCTGAGGGGAAACTGTGTAGCGAAAACAGCCTTGATGTTGTATATCAAACTTAGAGGCGCCTCAGAATTGGGGTTACGATCTGGACCAAAGGTTCTCCTCAGCTGAGCAGGAAGCCATACATGATGGTCGCTCGAAGTGCACCACATGTTTACTAGTGCTCGGGCCGAGCCTTTGGCCTCCGCGGAGTCCCAGGTGCTGATGTCCAACTTTAGGCTACTCAAGTAGTGCGCTAGCATTTGAGTAGCCAGGCAGCTAATGGACGAAAATTGTGGGGGCTCAACATGTGCCAACATCCACCAAGAATACCGAGGTAGTCGAAAATGTCCTTAACTTGTAGGTCTAAATCTCTGTTCCAACGAATTATCTTCTCGGAGTGAAAAAATTCAGTCAATCTCCTCTTCGTATCATAAGTAGAATATGGTGAAAGGATGTGTAGTGTGACGAGCTACGCTATCTACCCAGTATATAATCTCAGACCATATCGATCCAAACAAAGTGGTCAGAGAAGCTAGGCTTCAGCTCAGAGCTACAAGGAGCCCTATGCATCGGCGCAATAGAATCTGGGGAGTTTAGATGAGAAGTAACAAAATAGTCTATCGATCAAAGTGAACAAGTAAAAGGTGACGCAGGTCAAAAAATTCTGCTCGCCAGGTGCTTGGTGAGTGACAAGCTGAAGATCTCCGCTGTCGTATGTCTCCAAGGGCTTTCACTCCAAGTCACGTGCATGTTATAAGCAGCAACATTCATATTCACATTCACATGCATTTCGGACATGGAGGTAAATGATAAGACAGAGAACACTCCATCTTACATTTTCATTGTTCATCTAAACTACCTACCATTCCATCATTATACTTGACCTCTGCCATCCGCATGGGCACTATGCAAACGAGAGTTCGCATACGGCAAGGCAACCCCGTCAAGCAGGGTACGCCCATGAGCAGTCAAGGTTCCGATCTATATACTTTGCTACATGACCCGCAGCATTCCAACCAGATAAACGCCCGCTCCCTCCGGGCCCATTCGCCACCACTTCCCCCAGAAATTACAGAATTAGAGCGCGCAAAACCCCACTGGGGTGCGAACAGCTAGACAAATGCGTTTCAGGCCGTTAGCATGCTGCGCACTGTTTGTTTCGTAATCGTGGGTATCCTTCTTCTAAACAGACAGAAAATCCAAAAGGGGGAAAAAGGAAAAGGTCAACAAATAAAGCACGCTTGCAAACAAACAATGGCCAAGCAACCTGACCGCACAAAGATATGCCAGCAACGTCTCTGCAAATACAGCAACAGTGCCGTCTCAGACGGCCCATCGCCGACATCATGCTTTAAGACGAACGCGCTATGTGCGCCGTTAGATGCTGTCAAAAGATACAGAAAAGGAGGATTGCTCACTTCGAGCTCGCTTGTCGCCTGCATCACGTTCAAGCGGCTCACCACTGCGCTTCTTAGACGCCTTGGTGGAGCTGCTTGAGCTGTGAGCCGACTTGACGCGCGACCAGGAATCGAATGAGATTTCTACGATGATGTTAATACTGGATAATGCGGTTTGGATTGAACAGACTCACCCTTTTTGATCTTCCGAACGGTAGGCGGCGGCGTGGTGGCTAGAGAAGGTGTTTGAACCACGTTCTTGCCCTTGCTTCGGCTCGGGGTTGCGAGAGAAGGTTCAATGTCTGTCAACGCTTCTTCGTCGTCGTCTTCGATTCCATTTGCGCGGTTGCGCTCTTTGATCTCAGCTTGGAACAGCAGACGTGGCTTAATAGATGAACGTGTGAGCGGTCGACGGGCCTCATGACCAATGTGGCGGCGGAGTCGTCGATCATCAGCGGAGAGATCGCCGTCCTGCTCTGCATCTGAAGCGCCAGACGGGGCATCGTCGTGAAACTTGCGGAACACCTTGCGACCGCGGAAAATGTAAACCATGCCTTCGTCGCGGTTGACTGCCTCCTCCATCTTAGCTGTCTTCTTGTCCACCGTCTTCCTCTGCTTTTGCGGGGCGCTCTTTGCTTTTCCCTTGCCTTTGGTGCTGAGGAACGGGTTCTCGTCGGTTTGTGCGCCAGGTGTGGGTACGCGTTCCTTGGAATCGGTGTAGATGGGAATCTTCTCGGTGGTCTCGTCCATGTGCTTGGCAAAGCTCTCGAGAGTAAAGAGGTCCTTGGTCTTGCGTGGTTTGCGCGGGGTTGGCATGGCTTCTTCGATGGTCGATGGTCGGTTAGTGGGAAACAAGACGCGTGCAGTCGAGCTCATATCTTCGACCCGGCGCTTGCGAGGCGTCTTGGCCGGAGTTGGCAGCATGCCTCCAGCCATTGTTGTTGACAGGAGGCGCCGGCTTGACGAGGGTGCAGCACAGTCCGAGTCCGAGTCGAGCGGGTTGGCATTCAAGGGCGCGCGACGAGTAGAGCGTGGAGAGCGGGGATGTTGAGGTGACGAGGGCGGTGAGAGGGTGAAGGCGTTTGCGCGGGCAGACGAGGACTTGCTCGTGGCCGTGGGAGTCACGTCGCGCCTGGCCCGTGGGGTGGGTTGCGCGTGGTGAAGGTGAGTGTCGCGTCGGGCGGCCACTCGGCTCGACCGACGCGGTGAGAATGGCTCGTAATTGTCTCCATGATGTGGTGCGGGTGGAGTGCGCAGGCGACGAGGCGGAGATGGTGTACGCTCCATGGTGAGCGTGGAGTGGTTGTGTGTGCGTGTGTTTGTTTAGGGGCGCAGCTGCGGTGTTGGTATAGCAATGGGAATATGAATTGTGGAGATGCAAGATCAAAACAAGTCGAAACGAAGCTCCAATGGCACTATGCGCAGTCGGCCGTAGCGTTGACGAACAGTGCAATGCGATGTACAGGCGTGAATAGGGATGTAGGGGAGGGTGAATGTGAGGGTGCAGTCTAAGTGCGGGTGGAGACAATGGGGGCTGCCTCCGATAGGGAAGGGTCGATGCAGGATGAAGGAAGTGACGAGGCTGGGAGATGGCGGGTGCTGTGCCTTGGCAACGCGGTCAGTGCGTCCGCACATCAACAAAGGCCCGGCGCAACCACCCTGGCCTGTGCCCAACCGCCTGGCCCCGCCATACCGCATACGTCAAACACGCCAAACACTTGTCAATTGTCCGGACTCGTGCCAGATTGATTCGTCGCACGCGTGCTGCTTTCTCTGAAAGAAACATTGCGCGAAAATGGATCCACCAAACCTGGGAGCACTCGACCTCTCCGACTCGGACACGGAAGGGGACGCTTTGTTTGATACTCCCGCCGCGCACAAGACGATCAAGACAAAAGGCGCTGAGAGCGATGCAGAGGGCGCAGCGGGCCCCAGAACACGAGCAAAAGAATCCCATTATACTGCTGAAGAGGCGCGGGAAGAAACATTGCGCAGGGAGCTGGAGAGCATACGAAACGTGAACAAGGTCATTGAGGGCGTCATTGAGAGTTTACAAAAAGCCAAAGAAAACATGTCGGTAAGGAGCACTTTTCTAGGAGATAAAGCATCAAGATGGCTAATAAGCTTCTTAGACAGTATCTCGCACTGTGCAAAACGCATCCACCCTCCTGCAAACATGGACTCGTATCCTGTCGCAAACCGAACACAACCAGCGTCTCGTACTAAATCCCCAATGGCAGGGTGCGTCGCAGGATCTGGCCGATATCGAAGAGGAGGAGGTACATCGCCAGCAGGCTGCCCAAAGGCGTGCTGCTGAAGAGCAAGCACGGAGAGAAGCTGCCGCTAGGAAGATAGAAGAAGACCGCCGCAAGGCAGAAGCTGCGGCAAAAACAAGCACGCGAGGCAGAGGACGGGCCAGACCACGTGGTGCTTCAACATCGTCGACAGGAAACTATGTCGGTGTAGGTGGACAGGGAGGACGGGGCATCAGCCGCAGCGACTCAACAAGGGGTCGAGCTGGCAGCGGCATAGGGCGAGGACTGCGTGGCCGAGGACGAGGGTTGGGCTAAACAGACATGGAACTAAATTCAATCAAAAACACTCCGCGTACACGAACCGACTTCTCGCACCATGGAGCATTCTATTTCGGCTTAGCACACTGCGTTCGAATCAGCCCAACATTCAGCGTTTGCAATCTCTTCAGCATTGACAAAGTATAGCTTCTCCGACATTTTATCAGCTTCCTTTAGGACACTTGAGAAATCGCTGGAGCGGCGGTCTGGACTTAGGGCCTAGCGTTTGGTCGCAACCACCAATGGCTCCTCCACAAGCGCATATCAGCCTTACAGCTTATGCTTGGAGAAGGTTGCGCCATCGCAACTAAGACGGTACCTGCAGCTCGATGCAGACAACGGACCGGATTAAGTGTTGTCGGATGCACTCCTCGAAACGGCTAAGCTCGAGGACCCCACTTGTCGTCAGTTGGACCCCGCCGCGCCTTTACCTGGGATCTTGCGACTCTCCGCGAGTTCAAATCAATTTCACTTCCCTGATTTTTCTCTCTTCCTCGCAATCTCTTCCCTCTCCTGTTTTCTTTTCTTTTTCGTCTACATCGCCTTTCACGCCAAATCAGTGCTCGACAACATGGAAGTTCCCACAGCATCGTCGCTGCGCGACATCTACCCCGAGGACGCGATTCCAGTAGAGACCAAGCGATGGGACAGCTTGCTAGCCAAGTTCAAAGCTCTCTATGGCAAGCAGGCCGACTTTGTCGCCCGAAGTCCTGGCCGTGTCAACATCATTGGCGAGGTACTAGCCCTGTGAACCCGTTACATGATTCGTGACTTATGTCATATAGCACATCGACTACTCCCTCTACGAGGTTCTACCCATGGCTATCACAGCCGACTTCATCATGGCAGTTGCGGTGCGACCATCTGACGAGAAGCCTCGAGTACGCATTGCGAACCTCAACTCAGAGAAGTTCCCTACGCGCGAGTTCGACATTCCTGAAGGAGAGATACCGATCGACGCCACCGAACATGAATGGACCAACTACTTCAAGTCTGGTCTCAAGGGTGTAACAGAACTCCTCCAGAAGAAACGAGGTAAATTCACATCGGTCGGTATGGATATCGTGTGCGACGGAACTGTCCCAAGTGGTGGCGGACTCTCAAGTTCGGCGTCTGTCGTATGCACGAGCGCATTAGCTGTACTCAACGCAAACGGCGAACAAAAGATTGACAAAACCGAACTTTGCGAGCTTGCGATTGTATCTGAGCGTTCGGTTGGTGTGAACTCGGGAGGGTAAGCAGACAGCTGTATTGATTATTTCCGTAACTGACGTGTTCCAGCATGGATCAATCAGCGTCCGTCTTCTCACTGCGCGGCTCCGCCCTTTACGTTTCTTTCAAGCCTAGCCTGAAGTGCACAAACATCGAATTCCCACAGACCGACCCTGAGCTCGCATTCGTTACTGCTCAAAGCTTCGTCGCAGCCGATAAGCATGTTACTGCCCCAGTCTGCTACAACCTACGTGTAGTAGAATGCACTCTAGCAGCAGTTTTCCTGGCAAAAGCATTTGGCCTTAAGAAGGAGCTTCCAACAGACTCCTCACCACTGGGAGTCAGCCTTCGCGGTTTCCACGACACCTACTTTGAGGACAAGGAGGGTGTCGCTGATAACACCAAAGTTTCAGCCTCAGAGTTTGAGAGTCAGCTGACCAAGCTGATCCAGCACACAGAAGACTACCTCCCACAAGAGGAAGGTTATACAAGGGAACAAATCAGTGGACTGCTTGGTATCTCCGTTGATGAGCTTAACCAGCGCTACATGTCTAAATTCTCAGTCCGCGCCGAAAAGTTTATGCTTCGTCAGCGCGCTCTGCACGTCTTCACAGAAGCCCTTCGTGTCATCAAGTTCCGCTCGCTGCTCGCATCACCGCCGTCAAAGGACAAGGAGTACCTGCAATCGCTTGGTGACCTCATGAACACAACTCAAGACTCGTGTCGCGAGATCTACGACTGCAGCTGCCCTGAGCTGGATGAGCTTTGCGATCTAGCACGCGCCGCAGGTTCTTGTGGCAGCCGATTGACCGGAGCTGGCTGGGGTGGATGCAGCGTACACCTGGTACCCAAAGACAAGGTTGAAGCTGTGAAGAAGGCATGGATAGAGAAGTACTACAAGAAGAAGTTCCCTGATATCACTGAGGAGAAGTTAGCACAGGCCATTGTGGTCAGCGAACCTGGTAGCGGCAGTATGCTTCTCAAGGTCACTGGCGAGAAGCTTGCATAGGATTTGTTTTGAGGAGTTTGGTTTACGCACGCGACCAGTGCGATTGCATGTGGGTCTCTAGAGAGCCTGGCGGAAAATAAGGTAGTACTTGAGAGACATCTCCCTTACGTCACTTGTGTGACGAGGCTTCATTTGAAGCAACGACAATTGATTTTTGGGTTTGGCATGCCAGTCGACACTTGGACTTGAATCGCTTTTCACTTCACTCTAAATTCCCCATTCCATGCTTTCGAGAATTTCAATGATTTCAGCAGCTCAGTGAGTGAATCGTCATCGACACCTTTTTCAAACCCCCTCCTACGACGCGTGTATGAACGACCTCGAGTCTTGCCCTAGCAACTTCGATAATACTTACATGCATCTTCCACCTTGAAGCCTCGTCAGCAATCACTTACACCATCTTCTACCCCTCCTCTGCCATTTCCCTTCCCCTCAATACCATCTCTTCACTTCTAAAGATACCTTATAAAATGTCCCTGAGCTGAATATCCTACCCAGGATTCACTTCCGCCCTGCAACAACGAGACACTCAGGGCCTCTACAACCATCTACATCTAACCTAGCGCCGCTGCCCCCGCTGCCGCTGCTCCGCTTCTAGCAACGACATATCCGCGCTACAAGCTTGCTTTCGCGAGAGAATCCCGTGGGTCGGTAGGGAAAGTATGCAGCGGTGATTTAGACGCGTGGGTCAAATGGAAATGCGGAGATGGGGGCATGGATGTGGGCGGAGTGCGCTTTTTGGTGTTATCTTGTTGTATTGTTTGCAGATAGTGAGTGTGTGGAGAGGAAGAGATGAACGGGAACGTCGCCTCCAAAGAGCACCTAGCACGGACAATGCCCATTAGATGTCTAATTCCGTCTAAGCCCGTAGAAACCCACTTTTTTTTCTACTACATACTCTGTAATACTCTCTGGTACTATTGCATTGTGTAGTCTTACAAGGGTATATCTAGCACAGGATTGGGAGGTGGAGCCATCCGCGTCTTTCCTCGGAGGTGGGGAGAATGTTATTTTATGGGGAAGAGTCGTTTTTTGTGGGGTCGGAGCATATCCTCGGATGGAGGGGAAGGCATATAGAGGCTGGCATAGAGAAGCTACGGTTCTTAACTTGTTTCTCGATGACAATCGCAACTCTGGTTCCTGGTTCCATGTGATCATTGTCTTGAAAACCTGTTCTCTGCAGTTCGTCGAGTCTTTTGCGTTGTACTCACGTGATGGCGCGATTAGCCCGTTTGATCTTCGGACTATTTTTACGCACGTAAGGACATCATGATTGGAAATGCGAATTTCCTCTCATGTCCGTGCTTTTGGAAATGAGACAATGCATGGACGAATGGGCTTCCACTATTTCGCCAGCTAACATATTCCGGAGAGCATTTGAACGGGGCTGTTTGCTTTGGTTCTGCTGAGGCTTGGATGTTGCGAAGCGCAGCCATCGATGTGGAGGCTCTGACATCAAGCCCACCAACCATTCCTCGGACCCGCGCCCGCACCCCCTGTTGATTATCGGTTGGGATTTCAAGGACACAAATCTTGAGATCGCGCCGCGTGTTTCGGATCTGATGTTTCTTCGTAAAATACTCCGACGGGCACACGCAGCTCTTGGGAAGCGTGCGGTACAAAGATCAGGCCACTCTTGCAGGGTCTGCCGATCAGTTTATTCAGGGCCATCTGGTCAGGACAACGCGGCCAGATCCGGGACCCACTGTTCTCAAAGTATGGAGCGACCACGTGCTGTCTGTGACTACAAGGAGTAAGCTGATGATGTGACCAGGTTAGGTAGCCCGATTCAATGAATGCTCGCCAGTGCCTGACTCGTGACAGCTCTAGCGGGGATCCTGTCTTAACGTCTGTTGTGCATGAGGTTCTAGATCTCATGGCGCTCATGGGATTCTCGATAGGAAGAAGAATCTATGCGTGTATGTCGATATGTAGCGCTGGTTTGAAAAGTGGCACTCTGCCAGTGGTCTACGTGGACTTCTGCTCAGCAGTGATCTCCTCAATTCTGATGCATGAGTGCCTGAAGATTCAAAGTTGGTGCCTGAATACACTGGTATGATTCATGTTCAGCCCAATATCGGAGAGAGAGCGGGGGATCTTCATACTAAGAATGGGACCCAGGACCCATCCATGATTAGCTCACCGTTGATAGTGGGATTAAGCTTTCTGTGGGATCTATACCCGAACCGGCTAAGATCGCGTTGTCTTGCTGTGCTAGTAGACGACATCTCTGGATGAAGTAGAGCCGTACGGAGGCGGTGTGGGTAGCAAAATGTCTCACAACCGGTGTTGCGTAGCAGCTAGGATCGCACAAACGATCCCTTGACCAGGTTCGTATTCGGGCATCTCAAATTCATGGTGCGGCTAAAGTATGCCTGCTAGTATGGTGAGTTTCCTGATTAACGTGTCAGTGTGGAACGCTTAAAGACGGGGGAAGTGAATGGAGAAGGAATGCCGAACGACCCTCCATCCCAACGCCAGGCTGAAGCCTGTTGCTCGAAAGCACCTTCACATCTTTCGACTCAGCTCAGCCCATTCAGACGGTAATCTATGCTCTTCATGGGCTTGAGATATGCCCTTCGCTCGAGACCGAACCTAGCCTGACTTACTACTGTAGTCTGCGTTCGACATTGACAACGGAGATATCCCAGGCACATCCAACCAAGCCCAGATTATCGACATGCTGAACATGCGATTTATTGGCATTTTACGAACATCGCGAAAGCGCACCTCGTACGAAAAATGATTGCTGGTGCCGCGGAGGAGCCTTGCACACAAGACGGGGTGGGCTGTTTCCGTGAGCCAAGAGCGATGCAAGCGTCCCCGTAGTGATTTGCAGCTTCCAAGGTTTTCGCTCACCAAAAAAAGAGAGATGAAGAATACAGGGAAAAGGCGTGATGTCCGAAGTTTTTGTTTACGGTATCATGCTGATTACGAATATTTACGGCTACGTTTCCGAGACGCTTTTGACGCGCTTCCGCACGCGCTTCCGCAAGATCGCGCGCTTACAGCTAGGCGGAAGTGGGGCCGTCGACTCACGACCACTCTTGCGACGAAAAGAATACAGGTCGGTCTTTCGAAGACCAAACGTCTTGCGGAACTCCGGATTTGAATCTGAGATCAGGTTTTGTGATCTCGATCTTTCGATGCTGCGGTACCGAGCATAAATAGAATGGCGGACCGACTTAGAGCGTCATAATAAAAACCACAGGTGCCCACATTATGTATATCTAGTAGAGAATGATCTATCAGTCTGCCCTACGCAGGAAAGAAAACACCTTCGACTTGAACGACCGCTCACCTCATAGGTGAGAAGTATCAAGACCCGCATGGGCAAAGCCACCCCCGATAACCATCGCGAGCAACTGAGGATAGATGCGCACAGAAGGCGGCCGGTATGCCAGAGCGGCCGTTGTACCTGTTGCAAAGGATGGCCAGAACCTCTTTGGTAGCGCAATCGGAGACGGACAACGCAATCAATCACGTGCCTTTGACCCTCGACAACGGGTTTCAGGTCATTTCAAGTGCCGAAACCATCGTGGATGTGTACGCGACGCATGTCGGACCAAAACAAACTCCGACGCAGACGAATCGGAAGAGGGGGAACTAAACTGACTAGAGTCAAGAGACATTGATATCCCTGAGGCAGAGACGGGGCAATGGGTCCGAGAAGTCGAGCCGTCCCTCGCCGCCTACGACGGCCTTGCACGGCCGGGCTTGCAGATACCTTCTCAAATGAGACGACGAGGGCTTTTGGTCGACCCCCTGGATATGGCAGATTCCCCAGCTCAGATGTCCGTATCTGACGATCGCTTTCCCGGGTCTTGCCTGGATCAGAGACACGGTGCAGAGTGTGCCATGACAATGCATAAACAGCATGTGACAGAAGCACCGACTCTGTACGCGACCCTCGGCCAGATTCGAAGCGTCCAGGAGATCATGAAAAATGCACTTGAGGGTTATTTTTCAACCGTCACGTATGCTCTGCTTGGACTGATGGATGCCTCGTTGGAGCCACGTGTGAAAATGCTACAAAACCTGAGGCATTTTGATCAACCATACAACTACCGACGATCTTCTGAAAGGGAGCGAACAAAGGACCGCCGGATAGGCTGTCCTAACATGGTGACTTGATCGTCTGTACTAGAGGCGTAGAAATAAGCTCTTGGCACGGAGAAGAGCGCGCGTTTTGTCGGTCCATGCTCCCGCAGAGGACCGATGAGTAGTATTCCAGAGTCCGTTTGGTGCCTCTGTAAGTATACAAGTCTATTCTGGAGTTTATTAACGGACTATATGAATCATTGATATTTGTCCCTTGACAAAGCTCCTCACAGACGGCTCGTCATCCATTTTGCGCGAAGATTGTCGGAGCGACCATTGCAAATACAAGTGTTCGAGAATCAAAGCTCACTTCCGAGTTTCCGTGGTCAAGGTATCCCGGCATCGAAGCCGACCTAAGCAACGCTATCCCCAACATCTATCTTAGAGCCAGAAACGGTCCGCAGGCATATTGCTCGATATTTATGTCGAATGTCTCAGTGCAGAAAGGTCATCGGCGAGCGCTTCGTTTTGGGCAAGGTCGCTTGGCTTCTAGTGGCTGTGTCGATAGAAGTGAGATGCAAGCTTTGTTGCCACACAGATAATGCCACCGGCACCTGGAAAAGCACTGGATCTACTACGCTCACAGCCACCATGGAACTCTGTTAGCGTTAGTGAGACACGGAATAGCGGCAGAAATGATGGGAATATTCTACGCGAACGTCTGTGTGGCTTAGGTCGATGGAAATAGCGATGCGGAAGCCATGCGATTCAGCTGGGGATCGAAGATTTGGCCAGAAAAGGCCGAAAAGGCGCTATTCAAAAGGGAGAACGACCGAACGCCAATGCACTTCACGTGCAATTAATCACAGCCCAATGCCTGTGCCCGATTTTCATATATCGTTGGTTTTATGTATCTCTGAGTAAGAGTACGCTTCGGTTTGGGGCTAAGCTGTTTACGCCGCACACCTGAATCGGCACGTAGCGGAGACGAAGATCAACATTGACCTTTTGTGAAGCTAAGGCTCGGATGTGACGTTTTAGAATAATCCAGAGTCTTGGGATCCTCGCAGGTTATCCCCCGCAACAGGTACGGTGAATGTGAAAAAAGCGGGGTTGTTGCAAGGACCTGGACACCGTGCCCTCCAATGCTTGCAACCAGATTGCCTCAAGTATCTGTTATAGTCCTTTCCCCTGGTACACTGACTAGTCTGCTTTGACGGATCATCGCGTCTGCTTATGGACTCAAAATCTCAAGATGCTCAGGACGTTTGACAGCAGTACTATGAAAGAGGTCCCCAACCGGCCTGCCACAGACAGCACCGAAAATCCCCCACAAGCGGCACCTCCAACATACGTGGCCCATCCATCTGGTCTACCATCCGAGCCCCCTCGTCGCCGCCAAAGACGCAGCTGTGATGCGTGTCGACGCAGCAAAAGAGCTTGCGATGCAGAGAAAAGTGCAGACTTTACGGGTCAGCGGTGCTCAAACTGCCTGCGGAAGAATCAGGCCTGTACCTTCAACTGGTTGAAGCCTTCGCCAGAGTCTGGTCAAGACCGTGAACGTAAGCGGACAAGATCTTCAACTCAAAGCAGCAACGACAGTACAGAAGGTTCCACTACGCAACACCACGGCTACGAAGGTCCAGCCGATTTGGAGGCCGCTGCTAGCAGCAGTCGTTACGAGGTGACTGACCGGAGAAGAAACTGGGGATCGTCTCTGACAGAAGAAGATGACCCTGAAGATGACTCAAACACTGCACCGACTGACGATGCAGACAACGACACAACCGAACGCATGTATTCTGACGAGCTAGTGCCAGTACGACCACGTCAAGGCTACAGAAGAGGGTCATCTCGGTCATCAAACTCACAAAGACCTTTGTTCAGTGCAAAATTTGGTGGTAGACATCTGATGAACGGCAGTTCATTTCCGGTCAAAGAGATGTTTCTAGGCCAGAGAACCTCACAAGGCTTTGTCACCAACGGCTTACTGAGAATATACAACGATAGCATGGAGAACGCTCTTTCGTGCTGGTTGACAGAACACAACTGTCCGTACACACTACAGAAGTACAGGCCGTCTGTCCTGTCAGCGGGGAAGGCCAATCAAGAGTGGGGCTCAACTTGGGGCAACAGAATGTACAACCGTGTGATCCGGCTTGATCGAGCGTACAACGCCCTCCGTATCCGAGCCTTGACGGCAGAGGAAGAGCGAACAGTCTCCAAAGCACTCAACATGGCTGTCGTGGCTTTTGCGTCCCAGTGGGCTCAGGCAGGTGAGAGGGGTGCTGAGCCTTCGACTTCGAGATATGATTTCACAACCGACGAGTTCCCACAGTCAAACGACTTTGAGCGTTCGATGCAAGAGACGCTATGGCATGAGACATCGCAGATACTGCATCGTGCAGCTGGCATAGACTCATTCCGCGTCGTCTTCGCCATGCTCATATTCTCACTCGCCCAACGGCCCCTCGACATATCACGCCCGTTTCCACACACAATGTCGAACCTGAGATCAAAATACGAATACTTCAGGAACCTAATTCAAGACGACGATGCACCCATCTTTCTCGAACTCGCTCTGCGTCAAATGATGGCTCAACGACGCACACTCGAGCGTGCAGAACAAGAAATGCCCAGGAAACCCAACGGAGAGCCTCAAGACCCTCTTCAAAAAGAAGACCGCGACACATTCAATCTACTGTATTGGCTAGGCGTCATGTTCGACACGATATCTGCTGCGATTTCCGAGCGAACAGTTGTGGTCGACGACGACGATTGCGAACTTCCACAATACGAAAGCCACGAGGAGGACACACAATTCAGCACTCAATCCAGCACTCCTGCTGACAATACCGCCTGGCCCATGATACCAGACATGTACATGAGCCAGTTCCAGCCCTCCCTTAGCGGCGATGGTAGCATCCTACTGGGCACCAACCCTACAGACACGAAGGAAGCCAAGAACCCCGAAGACGACAAGGTCTGGGGCAACCTCTTCATGCGCGATCCAGACTCGCAAACAGACCCCGAAGCTGTACGGTGGCCATGCAGCTACAAGCTTGCCGCTGCAACACTGAGCTCTGCTGCTCCAGTTAAAGTACTGCTCTACAGACGTGTGGCCCAGATCCAGAGACTGGTCTCACGAAAGGCACCGCCGTGCAGGATTGAGGTAAGAAATTCAAATTGAAGGAACAATCTCATACTACCCAACAATCTCTATCAAAATCAATTGTCTACCTATCACTGACCCAAATCCCAGGCCTCTATCAACGCCGCCTTCCAGGTCTACAACCACTGGGCCCGAACCTACGCCCCCTTCATCTCCGACTGCATGACACACCACGCGACGCTGCCCACACGCATCCAATCCTGGTACATTCTTCTCGCGGGCCACTGGCATCTCGGCGTGTTTCTTCTATCCGATCTGCTCTCCACCATCGACTCGACGGGTTTGTCCCTCCCCAACGAGCGCGCCTGCCGCCTAGCCTCGCACCTCGTCGCCACTCTACGGCGCCAAAACGCCTTTGGCGTCGCAGACCTCAGCGTCGCGAGCATACACCATGCGAAAGCCAAGGACAGGAAGAAGGATGCTGGTGCTGGGCCGGCGAAAACAGAGTTCCACTTTGCGCTTAATCCAGCAGTGCTATTAACTGAACCCTGGACTATTATCTTCGTCCGATCGCTGTGTAGAGCGGGGCATATTCTTGTGCAGCTGGCGGGATCGATGGACTCGAGTGCTGACGAGCGCAGTCAGGCGCGAGCACGCTGTGTGGATTGCATCGAGGGGCTGTGGTATCTAGGTCGAAAATCCGACATGGCGTTTCTGGCAGCGAGGTGTCTGTCGAGTATGCTGGACGAAGCTGTGAGTGAGATGGAAGCGGCAGGGGCACGGGGGTCGTCGGCTAGTGAGACGGGGGAGGGGGAAGAAGGAAGTTTATCTGGTGGAGAGTTTCAAGGGCAGAGTCCGGGGGATGCGAGTGCCGCTGCAGATAGCGCGCAATTTGCATCCTCGGGTTCCGCGTCTTTTTTTGAGCCTTGGTCCATGGCGGATATTATGGGCGCTGGTGGTGCTCACGGAACGGCTGGTCCTGCCGACGCGGGTTTTCATCAAGGTGGTGACGCTCGACTGCCACTACCACCAGGCTGCGACACACTGAACTTCGAACCGCCACTGGACCTCGATGAGCCTTCCGTCTGGAACTTTTGATGTACAGTCTTAGCATGTATGCCCGATGCAATCGCTTATGAGACATGTATGCATTAGCGTCGATTGGAGATGAAATAGATAATAAACACAAAACCATATCCACTTAGAAGAAATGAAGATGGACATTTCAGGAAGTTGTTCCTACGTGACGATGAGCCCTCCAAATGAAATCTTCCATTTCTCGTACTTGACAAGCGGATCAGTGACCTGAGTGACTTCATTTGGCGAGGGTAAGTGATACTCATCTTTCTCATGGTCGTGCTTTGGTGAGAATGGACGGACCACAACTTCTAGAGATCAAGCAATGTCAATCCTCTGCGACAAGCGACCGCGACCATCTGCCTATGAATGGGCCTACAGCCCTCACATCTTACGCACCAAATCCATTTTTGATGTAAAAGGCAACGATACAACAATCCACGTGACAGCATTTACCTCGTCTCGGACATTTCATCAATTATGGGAGGCACGGCTTGCATTTAGAAAACTAGGTATCATTCACATGCTGCCAATTTTAGACAGACCTAACCGTGACGCCGCCCATGCTGGGATTGCCCACACTGGGAATGCCCATAGCCGTATCGTAACCCTGACTTTTATAGTGTCGTAAGCCATTGCAAAGAACCACACAGTCGCTTCAGCGATCAGTTTATTTCTTCTTGGCCTCAGCCTCCTCAGCCTTAGCCTTGGCGCGCTTCTCACGGGCACCGACGTGACGAGCCTCAGCGCGGGCGTCACGGAGCTTCCTGTAGGCGTTCTCGGTGGCCTCGTAGTTACCAATGGGGCCCTCCTCAAACTCAACAACGTTCTTGATGGGGAAGACGGAGGCAGTGTTCTTGACGAGGTTGTCACCGCTCTTGGCAGCCTTGACCTCCTCGGCGGAAGCGTCACCGTTCTTGGTCTTGCCGTTGCGGCGGGGGAAGAGGATGAGGCGCTTCCTGTACTCCTGGAGGCGCTCGACGTTGGCCTTGAGACCCTCCTCGGAGAGGTTCTGGCGGCGGGGGTCGACGGAGATACCGATGGTGCGAGCGAACTTGCGGGGGATACCGGCAGCTGCTCATGTTAGCAGTGTCTAGTTAAGTCGAAGGAATTCATTTACCCTTCAACTCAGCAAGGGAGAAACCACGGCCGGGGCGGACACGGCGGTTGTACTTGATGGCTGCTATGGTTAGCGAATTGTGATAGCGCGGTGAACAGAGGATAATTACTTGGGCAGCGGACAACGGGCCTCAGCTTGTCAACAGGCCTGGGGGCGACCTTCGCAGCCTTGGCGACACGGGCATTGCGTCTGGACTTCTTCTTGCCAGGCTATATGCGATGTCAGAAATTTGTACACAGGCGCCACTACTCTCAGCGAAGTGAGAGGGGAATTACCTGGTCGAAGTGCACGCGGACGTAGCGCTGCCTGTCTTGAAGTCAGCAAAATGCGCAAATCCCAGTTTCGCTCGGTGTTTTCAACATACCAGTCCTTGTGGAAGTGGTTCTTCTGGATCTGCTGGTTGTGCTTAATCGCCATTGTGTCGGATTGTCTGCTCTCGAATCAGCCCTTGCCCAACTGTATTTCGCCGAGTCGCTGTCGCGTTGACAACTGAATTGTGCGATTGCGCTCGTTGCGATGCGGTGGTGCTAACGTACCTCGATGGCGGACCTGGTGGTTAGTTAATCGTGCGGCTGTCGGAGGAAAGAAATCTCGACCAAAGTGAATTTTCGAGTTCGCTTAGCGAGCGCGAGCCGAGGGGACGGAAAAGCGTATCGCCGACGCTAGTTTGCTAGCCCGCGGGTCCCTGGGATAGCGCCTCCACCATCCACGAGCGCCAAGCTAGCTGTGGAACAACATCACGAAGCTCCATGCACTAATCATAAGTCTTCCTCTGGGGCGGACGGTAAGTGTAGACAATGATAGTCCGGTATCTACCTCAGATACAGTGAGCTACCACTTGTACGCGCAGATAAGTGTTCAACATGATCTGAATGTGTAAACATTCTTAACATGCATGTGGACTATTTTTTGTAATTCCAAACAATTTCATTGTACCAGACACTTGTTGAGATTGCGAAAGCGGGTTGCTTGGGTATCTTAGATTTACCGCCCATCCGAGAGTCAGCTCAGCAATAAGAAGTTTTGGAAGCTCATGTGCAACTTTTTCTGTTCTCATGTTTTTTCTGGGCGTTTCATGAGCTGTGAATTGCATGCGATATTTCAAGAAAAATTTCAACAGCTAATAGGTATACGCCAGCGAGGTAACGATATGGTAAAATATTCTTCCCAGTTACAAAGCCACTCTTGACGCTACAACAAACACACCCAAGACTTTTGGCACCATTTCAGCGAAGTGAACAATAAAATACAAAAACTGAACCGAAACCTCCAGCACACCTCTAGCAACTGGGCTAATATATACATGAAAATATTACAAGAATCCTAAGATGAAGCCTCCAAGAAATAGGACCTTCCCGTAAACCCGCCATATTTTCCTGAACCTGCCAGCCTAGTCTACGTTCAGCTCAAGAAACTTAAAAACTACCGTCATCCGCATCGAAGAACTCGGTCGCCACACTGTCTTCGCTCTTCCAACTCTCCCTTGGGATCTTGTCTCGCAACCATGTTAGAACAGCGTCTGTGCCCTTTTGTAGCACCTGTCGGTTGGGCACCCTGAACCTGTTACCTTCAACCTCGAGGCTAGTCAGAGTACCTTGAAGCAAGCCAATGCGTGGTTCCAGGCGATCAATGTCATTGTTGCCAAGGTTCACGATTCTCAGGTTCGTTAAGCTTTCGGCAGAGACCTCGGATATCTTATTGTCCGATGCCAATAGAGTGGTGAGTGACGGAAATGATGCATGGAGAGCAGGCAAAGCGCCACTTAGCCGATTGATCGAAACATCCAAAGTGACGAGATTTGGTGCTGTGAGATGCGCCGTAAGTGTTGTCAAGCCTGTCATCTTGTTGCTGGCAAGACGAAGCTCTCGGAGTTGAGCAAGTTCGAGGGGTGCTGACAAGGCAGTAGCAATAGCGTTCCTCGAAAGGTCGAGGACCGTAAGGTGCTGGAAGGATCCAACCACAGGTGGAATTGCAACAAACGTATTGCGCTGCAGCTGGAGTTGACGTAAGCCATTGACAAGGACCTCTGATGTAGCATCATCGATTTCGAGGTCGCTCATATCCTTGCCCGCCAGATCCAGAGTGCCAGAAGGAGTTAGGCTCCATTTGGATTGGGCAGGTTCAGTGGTCTCGTTGCCAGTCTCCTCGGCAGCTTCAACTGGCAGATCCTCAGTAGGCAGCCTGGAAGCCAGGTCACGCTTCAAATCGTCCGTTCCCATTGTCAAGAACTTTCGATCGCGCAATGGGTTCGCCGCCAGGGTAAGATGATCCAGACTCTCCATCAAGGCTATCTTCTCGTCAAGCTGGGTTATGTCATTGCCCGTGAAATCCGCAGTACGAAGTTGTTGAAGGTCGGTGAAGCCTTCTGGCAAAGTCGTGAGCTTGTTCTCCCCTACCAGGAGTGTGATCAGGCTACTCCAATTTGATACCGCAGGCAGTGCAGTGAGTCGGTTGACGGAGGCATTCAAGACCCGGAGAGCAGGCAACTCGATGGAGTCGTCATTACATAGCGACGTAAGTGCATTCTGAGCCACATGCAATTCTTGCAGATGGGTTGCAGCGTTGCAGGTAAAGAGCGCGCCCTCAAGGCGGTTTTTGGATGCGTGGAGCTCGATGAGAACTGAAGAAAAAACCTCATTGGGAACAGTACGAAGCTGATTGTCCGAGACATTGAGCGTGCGGAGTTGGGTTAGGCGCTCAAAGCCGTCGGGGAGGCTAGTCAACTTGTTCGATTGAATATCAAGGACCTCCAGTGCTGTAAGATCGCATAGGGCCGGCGAAAGAGCACCTTCCAGACTGTTCTCAGCTAGCTTCAGTTCGCGTAAGGTGGGTATTTGGGCAACAATGTCAAATATGTCCATAGACAGCTTGTTCCGTGACTATATGTTGTTAGAACTGTACATTCTTCCCGCGGAACGATCTCCTAGAAAGAAGATAAAACTTACGAGATTCAACTTGGACAACTGCGTGAGTCGTCTCAGGCCCATTGGCAGCTCTCTGAGCATGTTGCCATGCAGGTCGATGTTCTGAACACCTCCAAACTGAGGACCGGCCTCATCGGAATCGATCATGTCTTCGACAGTAACATCAGGGAACATGCTATCTGGAATGATTTCGAGTTCGTTGTCTGCAGCCAGAATAGAAGTCAGGTCTACAACCTCACCCCAGGCCACCTTTGTATCATTGGGATCATAAGTGTACATGGAAAGTACGTCATCCGGTATCTCCTTCAAGCCCAAAGCAGCAATGTTCAGACGACCATCTCCACGAGCCGTATCGATGCGCCGGCGCAGCACCGAGGCACCACCTCTGGAGCGTTGGTTGAAAGGATCGTCGTTAAGCCCGAAGTCAAATGTGGCAATCTCGGCGGGATCAGGAATGATGACATCCGAAGGTGGTGTGCTGTTCCTGACGGGCTCGGCTTTTGCTCGTTTGGCAGCCTCCTTCCTAGCCTTTGCAATCTGCTCTCTTAAAGCATTTGAGGAACTGGCAGCTTTTGGCGAGGCTTCAACAGGCGCAGGAGCAACGTCTGGCTTTTTCGCTGCCCTGGCTTTCGCAATGTGACCCCGCAATGCTGATGAAGAGCTGGCGACCCTTCGAACCGTGTCTGGTGTCTTCTTCACCGGAGCGTCATAGCTTTGGACTGGAGAAGTTACGGCAGTACCTGGGGGCGAGACTGCTTGTCCATACATGTTGCCTAAGGATGCTCGAGCTCTCGGCGTCCGAGTAGCGAGATTTTTGCTGTTCGTCAGCACACGTGGCTTGGGAGTGTCTTGAAGGTTTTGTGCTGCTGACAGAGGCTGCTTTTTGATGGTTGACGCGGAGCGTGCAAGGGATGCCTGTCTGGTAGGCGTCACAGCAGATGAGGCGACAGTAGCACTGGCACTCCGTCTACCGGGCGATGTCATGGACATTCTATTAGGAGGAACAGCCAATCTTTTTGGTGTGCCTGGAAGCGTCTGCTGGGAATCATCACTCGTCGATGGCCTGCTGCCATTGGACGTAGCGGAAGCTGGTCGCAGTGGTGGTGGCATGCTGTTGTCGCCATTGAAGAAGCTTGACCTTCGCGGACCTTTCTTGGGTACCGGAGAGGATGGTATCTGTGAGAGGCTTTCAATGGTTCTTTCCGAGAGCGAAGGTCGATTGTCTTGCTCCTGGAGGGTCCCCAAGTGGTCTGATCCATCTGAAACGACACCTTCGTGTTCAGGGTCACTTTCACGGTGTCCTGCTCTTGAACTCGCACGCGAGGATGCCCTCGAAGCTGATCTGAAGCCCTCTAGCCGGCCCAATGCATCTTCTGGGCCGCCGGGGGTGGATGACGAGACGGCACGTGACGGTTCCTTGAACTGGTGTGAGGGGCGTCGGGCCAACGGTTTCTTGAACACGGACGCATCGCTTTGGTTTGAGGCCGCAGTCGAGAGGGCAGTCGAGATGCGTCGCTGGCCAAGGTTGGGGATGCCACTTGTTCTCCGGGAAGAAGCAACGGGAGTCCGACCTGACGATGGATTGGAGGGTGCGGCGGCCGGGGCCGTGGTGGTGGGAGGGCCGTTGGGAAGCACGAGCGATGCCCTAGATGTTTTCTTCTGCAGCGTCGAGGTCGTGGGGCGCGAGATGGAGGCCAGGGAGGGTTTTTTGCGTAGCTGTTCGGTGGACGCGGGCGAGCGCAGCTGGGACTGGCTGGCCGACTGCCTGAGCACGGGGAGACGAGAGGCGGGGGCCGGCCTGGGGATGCCAGAGGGACGCGGGATGGACGAGGATGACGGATCCATGGTGTTGCGCGCTACAGGATGTCACGCCTAGGAGCCAGGAGGGCGTTCATGCGAACAGCAGAGGCTAAAACGCACGCCCAGCCGAGAATAGGATCGAGGGTCCGCTGGCCCAGGACAGATGGCTTCTGGCGAGGAGCAATTGTCGGCGCCGGGCGCAGCAGCCAGTCTGAGCGTGAACGGGAGGGCGACGGTTGCCCAGCCGACACCGTGTTGCCACTGTTTTATCGTGAGCCGTCCTGATTCGGCCTAGCGCCGATGCGCACACTGGGCATCCGGCCCACGCTGCTACGACCACGACGACGCTCCACGCCCTCCACGCCCTCCACGCCGTCTCCGCCGCTTTGCTTATTCTCCTCTCCGCCTCCACGGATTACGTCGTGACAGTCCGCCTCGCCGCCAGCTTCCGCTGCTCACGCCCTGCTGCCCACCCTTTGCGTTGCTTTGTCTGTACCGACCCCGCTCTGCGAAACGCGCATCGACGCGCACCCCTGCTACCGCCTATTTTGTACTCGTCGCCTCGCACGGGCGTAGACCGAGTCCTCTGGCGACACGACAACACCGCGCCGCCGTGCATTGGTCTTCTTTATCCCTCTCCTTTTGCCTGGACAAAGCGCGTTCCGACGCCGCTATCCTCTTCTCGAAATCTGCGCTGCCGAATCGCGTATTGCTGCGGCCGATTGCACCGCATCTCCACCAAGAATGGACCCCCGGCAACCGCAGCACCAGCTGCCTCAGGACACACTGATGCCTACCACCGAGCCCGCGCAGCCTGGAACGCCCCTCAAGCTCCGCTCTGCTTCGCCGGCCGAGTCGAGCGCGCCCCTCAGCACGTCAAAGCTCGCCTCGCCAGACCGCAACAAGTTCACCTCCCCCGCACCACGCACCACGTCTTCCATGACGCCTCCGCCCTCTTCCCAGGTGCCCGCTGCTCGCCCTGTTATGCGCACGCCTTCTCCCCCTACTCCCCAGCTCACTTCGCCCCCGCCGACAAGCAAGCTGCCTGACCAGCCGTCCGCCTTGACCGACATGGGCGCGGGCTTGTACCCTCAGGACCAGGTCAACACAGCCTCAGCAGAGGAACTGAGAGTCATGGTGAACACCCTATCCAACGCGCTGCGTGACATGCGCTTGTCCGCAGCCCACTACAAACTGCAGCACAACATGGCGGTCATGGAGAGCCAGGAGTCTGCAAGCCGTATGGCTGTTGAGCTAGCCATGGTCCAGCGGGAACTTGACGTCCTGCAGCAAGCCGAGGAAAAACGCCGTGCCACAACAGCTGCCCCAGAGCCAACGTATCAGGAGTCGGCAAATGTAGCCAACGCCGTTTTGCTGTCTGAACTGAGTCGTCAGAACCAGATGCTGCAGAGCGAGAACGATGAGCTTCGGGAGATGCTGGAGCAGCAAAAACGCGTGACTGAGCATCGCGAAGGCGAGCTTGCAAGCCTCATCGAAGAGAACGACAGGTTGAAGACGAGGATCCGCAACAACCGTGACCACATTGCGCCCCTCCTCGAGCAAATTGAGCAATCTTCGCCGCGATCTACCTTTGGCACACCGGCTCAGCCAACCCCAAGAAGCCGCATCAATCGTGTTCCGCCTCCCCCGCTTTCTCAGCAGAGCAGGAGCCAAAGTAACTTTGAAGCCCTTTTGTTGGCCGACAAGATGCTCAGCCAAGACGTTTCTACCGCTCCTTCGACTCCTAACAGAGTACAGGCGCCGAGGGCACGCTTCAGTCATCAGCGAGGTGCACAATCCATGTCATCATTACCACACACGCCCAATCTAAGAGGTGCTTACCCGCAGGCTGAGGTACCTCGCACACCGCCCCTCTTCATGCCAACCAGCATCCCCCAATCAGCGCCGCCGGTGCACTACCAGCAGAAGCCAGAAAACATTCGCCGCCAGAGCAGCAACTCCACCATTACCGCTTCTAGCATTGACGAAGAGGAGGCCTTTACAGACCGGGAAGACGACCAGGTACCCGAATCTCAAGCTAGCCAGATGGCCCGGAGCTTGCTGCAAAAAGCTCCCCCGGCAAAGGGCATCATGTCCGCACCGCCTTCCCAATCCTCGAATCTTGTCCAGAGCAAGATTTTCGGCCAAGTCAAAAAGGGACATGGCCTGACACGCGCACACGAACTCAAGAGAGGTCGCATGCCATCAACAGCAGATCTGCGCAACCAAACTAGTCCGCCAAAGCGCGGACGCCTCGATCAAGGAGTAGGTCTCGGCATTGGTGGCTTGTTGCGCGAGTGAAATGTATGAACCGTTCCTGACCTTTTTTGTGTGGCAGGGCATTTATTACTAAGTTTCACGAATACTGATGATTATGGCGACGACGGGCAAGCAAGCGATCTGGATTTGGACCTTGGCGAGTTGGCTTTTTGTTTTGTTTTTGGATACCCTTCTAGCTGCGCTAAGACGACGCAGCGGCTCGTTTTTGTGCTTGTTTACCGGCGGTTATTGATGCTTTGTATGGAGCGACATTTGGTGGATGGGGAATTGTTTGATTAGCTCCACTTGACACGAGTATTGTATTGCATGATGTGTATGATATCACCAGCTCACGGGGAAACCTTAACCGCTCATATTCAATGAATACTCATGTTCCATTTCAGAATTTGATGGCTGCTCTGGTGGTGCTTGGCCCACTGCCTAGCATACACGTGACGCTACCCGAACTCCACTCCACCTCTGTGCTTCACATCAGCTCAAGCCGATCTCCTTCGCATACAAGACACAGAAATTCTTCAAAGAAGCGTTCGCTACGTCGGGATCATCTCATACAATCAGAGAGATCAGAAGCAAACAAGAATAGTGGTTCGCGATGACGGAACGATGCAGTTGTTCAACCCTTATCTACATCATTCTGTGTCTTTGATGACATTTACATGCACTTTGAATCCCCTCTGTACCCAAGACTTGTAGTCGCCCCGCTCACCTTACCAAAAGTCTGTTAAATGACCAACATGGGGCAACAAGTAACCTGTCCCAGGCCTAGTGCCTCCCGCTCGACTCCCGCCTTGCTTTTGCAGCGCACTGCAATCGCAGTTCCTCAGGGCTTCAATTTTCTTGAAAGCCTTTTATAATACCTCACATGGAGCATGTAAGTTACAAATCCCTTTTCCAAGGGTAACCTGGCTATAGCTCTGATAAGGCATCGTTGCGATAGATGCAAATGCTATCACGCACCACCTCAAGAGAGCGCTTGTCATATCTACCGAACATCGCTCTTTCCAGAAGTAATGAATGAAATTGGGAACATATGCTGACACCTCTATTAGGTCGGGAAGATGTGCACCCCATGTAGACGGGAACGTCAGCTTGAACAGAGAATCAGACAAAATTCGATTGACCTTGTCTCTCGACATTTGCCAGAGCACGCCAACCCTCGGGATAATCAGGCACCAAGTACACCGGAAAAAATATCTGTACGAGGAAAGGAACCGCCGAAGAAGGGAAACACTCTTCATAAGAGGAGGAAGCATGGTAATCAGGCACCGAATCAACATGAAGTCAATCAAGATGAAGCAGAGGCGGAAGCAACACTAAACGCACAAGATATTACTCCAGCCCATTCGTCAACACACTATCCAACCAACGAGCACGAAATAATTAAAAAGCCGACATGGCTACGTAACTGGCTCGGAAAACTCCTCATCAACACGTCCATCAACCTATCACCCCAGATATCCAACACCACGTACCAGCCGCACATATTCTCATTCCGGCGTGCTCACAGGACCGACCGCTCCCACTTCCCTCCCAAGAACAGGAGATCTGACCATCAAAAAGCCCACCGCAGAACCTTATCCAGCCTCGTCTGTTTCCGGCGCCCTCAAGAACCCTCTTCTCCTCCCACCACCGCTCCCCACAGCACACGCCCTCACTCTCCCAACGCCCCCCAAACATCACCGCGCATTGCTCCCTCGCCACGCGCTTCGAGCCCAAACATCCCGCGCGAGACCAAAGAAGCAACAACCAGCGCCAAACGCAAGCGGCGCTCCCTCAACGTCCACTGGCGCAACAGCGTTCCCAGCACCGAGGAGCATCTCCTCGAAGAGCAGCTGCAGCAGGAGGCAAGACGGAATAAGAGATCGAGTTGGCGGGATAGCGCGGGTATTTGGAACGAGGCGGGGAGCGGCGGCGCGAATGACGGGGAGTGGTACGATGCGGAGGATTCGGATAGGTTGTTGTTGGAGAATTGGAGTTTGCATCATCGGGCGTTGGTGGAGGATTGGCAGGAGAATTGAGGGTGAGGGGTGGGGATGGTGACTGTGCGTGTGTTTGTAGATTGTTGTGTGCAGATGTGGATTTGGAGGCTTCATTTCGGCGGGAAGGAAAACTGGTATTGTTTGAATGGAGATATTGCATGCAGTATAGATACGACACTCTCTGGTATTTCCTTTTCTTCTTCAGTACTAATCTGGGCCCATAACGAAGATTTGACTTCTGGCTTTTTTCCGCCTCATATGGCATCTGCGTGTCGCAGCTTCGGTAGGATATGGATCTGTATGGTAGCAACACCACAAGGCGAGTCTCAGGTCTCTGGTTTACTACTGTCTTGGTCTGATGTGGAATAAACTTATGAAATTGACTTTCTCCTTCTCAGCTTCGCCAAACTCTGTCAGAGTAAGGGCTTGACCGGTTTTTTAGTGGGACTTATGCCTAAATAGCGCGCGATTCGTATGGATCTCATGTTTTGAAATGATATGATTGTTGCTTAATCGGTCTGGGTGGCAGGATTAAGAGACGGCGAGGTGGAAAGAAGCAGTGAGTATAGGGATTGGTATGATATGTGATGTGTTTTGGCAGCTACCAATGCGAAGGTGTCGTCGATGATGAACGGGAAAGGTGGTTATGATGAAAGGTGGTGTATCCTTGTTCATTCCAAGGAATGCGTTTTGTACGGGATCCATCTCCTCTTTCCCAACTCTCTAAATGCGCGTGTAAGGCTGTGTTCCACATGCTATGCGCAAATCATCATGGCTCAGACGGTGTTTTCGTTCCTTCTCTGGGTCTGCGGATTTTCCGTAATGCTTGGAACTTTCTCCGGAGACAACTAGCCAGGTAGGCGCCAATCGAGGAAATCTGCCATTGGGTTGAGGAATGCGGCCAACAGCCAGAAGGGTGCTGCAATGGCAATAGACCAAGCGACTTTTATACTGTCAGCTAGATTCTCTGCTAGTGCTCGTGTTTCTGCTGCTGGAATATACTCGCCTATTCGTGAGGCTACGTAGCTCATGGAGAGCTCGACGTCTCCTTGGTCGTTACGGGGGAAAGAGCGGACATTGAGGGCAAAGAAGGCGGCCATGAAAGAGAGAGACGACTGGACATTCTCAGTGGCTTCATAAGATGTGAATAGATTGAGAAGTCTTACAAATAGAATGGTCATCATGGTAAAGTACATAATGATGTTTCCTGATCGTGTCGATGCGTCAGCTTGCCGCAGTTGGAACTGACTGCTGAGGGCGTTTGAAACAGACTGTTTGAAATCAAACAGCTGGTTCATCTGAGGTACAGGTCAATTGGGCACTTGAAGGGTTTGTTGCTGATGGGTTTCTACCTGCACTTGCGCATTATGGAGTTGGTGGTGTTGCATACGACCCAATTCCGCCGATTGACTATCGACGACTCGTCCCCAACTTTCTATTCGAGAACGATATTTCTCATAAATCACCTTGAACATTGAATCAGGGACTCTGACCGCTTCTACCAGACATTCTCTCGCAGTACGTTGCTCTTCATATGTATACTGGAAGATGGCAATATTCTGCGATACAGCAGAAAGCACGTTTAACCACCGAATTTCGCCTTGAATTCTAATAAGCTTGTCAATTATCTTTCGCAAGACACTGTCGTATGCCTTTTCCTTGGGTTCTGGAAGCCTTTCAAGGAGATCGTGTAAATCCTTGAAGGCAATTGTCCCTGCAGTTGACTATAATCGATAAATTAACATACAGTAATGAATCAAGTCTTTCATACACACAGCTTCGCCTACAATGGTCTGTGAGGCTACTAGGAAGTCAGAATGACTGCGCATGCATCGACCAAGAACCAAGCAGAACAGGCTGGTGGCGCCTGCTAGCGAAGCTTGGGATATAACACCAGTATCAATGTCATAATGGAGGCGACGGAAGACATCACTTCTCATAGAGAAAGGAGTGCTGGTCAACACAAGATCTGTAAGCGATCAGTTGCATACTTGTACAAGATTTACTTAATCAGTACTTTGACCATGCACTGCCCACATCTGGTCAACTGTAGGTAGATCCCTGAAAGTACCGTCTCGCAAGCGACTGACTATGTCCCTGACTATGTCCCTGACTATGTCCCTGACTTGCTCAGCAGTCGCTACTCCTTGGTTCTGATCTAAGCATTTATATTGCGCAACGGGCATCTGGTTGATCTTGGTTAGTCGTCACATTTGCTAAAAAAAAGAATAACGCACATCGTACAAATGCTACAGATCCAAGCTTAATATCTCTCATATCAGATTCGTCGGCGACATGGTTAGAGTTGGATACTACCTTGTTCCGGTTACGAGTTTCTGGATCACGATCTTGCTGGCCCGCAAGAGACAGAAGTTCGACAAACGCTTCTTTTAATTTCTTCCCATGTGGTGTACGGATTGAATCCAGAAGAGACTTCTCAGTGTTAGATTTGGTTGCCGGATGCAAACTGACACAATACCTCAAAGAGAATCGGCTACAGAATCGTCAGTTCCCTTACAGCCATCAGCAAGGAGGATGCTCACATCATTGCCATACAAGTGTACCCATACTAACTCCGACCCATCGGCAAGCCAGTCGGTAAGTTGACTAGTCAGTTCAGCTTGGCGCAACCGTAGGTTGACTTGCGATCGAGGATGAAAACGACCATCGCACGAGATCCTCAAAATATGGCAGTGAACATTCTCTAGGTTTTGATCGCCATTGGCAGCAACAGGGTTAGTAGTCATGACTGAGCTGTGAAGAGCTTGAAGCGCCGCTGCAAGCTGTGGGGTCTTGCTCTCAGCCTCGCCGTAAGGTAACTGGCCACCTACCAGTAGCGGGGGAGACAACGTCGAGTGCGATCAACAATAGAGCCAAGGTAACAACACAGAGGTTTACCAAGATTATCTTCCAGGAGCAAGCCGTCAAGTGGGACAGTATATATGTACGTAGGCACGTGATTGTATGCGGCTTGAATCGATTGGCCCCAGACCTTCCGAGGGGCTTCGCTGTCCTGCTGTGTAACCTCTCAGCTTCATTTCTTTATCGATGAAGCGACATTGGATTTCCATTTACGCCACCCATTGCAATACGCACCAAAAACGTATATACCAGCTTAGAAATCAGTTATTTCATTCACTATGTATCAGAGAAGGGGTATAGTACAATGCAATACGCGCACGTTCCCCTTTACCTTCCTCCGAATCTCTTGTTGTTTACCACTTTCCAATAACTGGAAGGTACCTGTACAACTCGTCGTACTCCTTGCCTACCCATCCCGGCATAAGTCCCTCTCTTCCCACAACCTCAAGACTGCCTCCTAGCCATAGCGCCGTCAGGGCGGCACTGATTCCATTGATGGCATACCACCTCCTCTTCCTGACTAACGCCCTGTTCTCCTCTGTATTGCTAACTTGACTCGGCGCAAAACCCAGCCACTTGGCCGCGCCCCAAACGAAATGCCACACGCCAACGCTCACCATGGCTGTGAAGCCGGCAAAGGAAACCCCAGGAAACAGCGCGAATCCGTGAGAAATATAATTCAGGCTGATGAGTGAAGAGTCCCCATGTGCGTATAGTGGCAGTATTCTTGTTGTCCAAATGTGGAATCCAGCTAAAGGCACCAATGCATATCCCAATGCACTTGTCCCGCTTAGCACTGGCCAAGGAATCGTGCGCTTGTCTCTTCGTGTCTCGGCACCATATCGCAGTAGCGCTTGCCGCCGTCTCCAGAGCCGCAGCGCAATCCCGGACGTGATATGAGCGACCAAGGGGATACCAACAAGCAGCGGTTCCGTAAGAGCAGACTGGTAGTATGGACGGGTAAGAAGCAAGTAACGGTTACTTTCGATGACAGAGCGGGTGGCCAGCGGTATTATGGATACGTTTGTTATATGGAGGGTGGCGAATACTGTGAATGTGTAGGAGGAGTATTTCTGAATGCGGAGAACTATAATACGGGCATGTCAGCACGTGGTTTCATGGAGAAAGAGTATTTGCAGACGACGTACGCCACCAAGCAGGCCCTCTTTCGCCCAACCTCAGACCCAGCGTGTTCATCCGTCTTATCCCCCTCATTTCCTCTGTCTCGCCCCCCTCGGGCCGCTCCTGGTCGGGGAAATAGCTCTTTAATTGGTACTCCGGTGGTGTGTCGACGGGCGAGGGATCGACTTCGGTGAGACCAATGACGCTGCCCTCGTCGTCGAGCGGCAGGTCGGTGTTGACCTCCATTTTTGGCGTGTTAATCGTGCAAGACGAGTGCGTGTGGTCGATGTTTAAGAAGTATGGGGAAATGCACCAGGACGGGGAATTGCTTCGTTGGCTGAGACTTGGGATGACGTTGATTCGTGGGTGGGACCCTTGGGTGGGTCTGTGCAAGTTGGACTGCCGCGGCGCGCAGTTGAGCCGCATCACCAAATGCTCTCTCTTTATACGCGTTTGCTCAACCTCACCAGACGCCCGGCATAGCCGTACCCGTTTTATATACCCAGCAAAACAAACGGTAGTAAAAATCAAATCACTTGGAAGATTTCGTCCACAACACCATAATGCCTCCCGTACGTCCTGTCCTACATCCCGGCTCACTACTACACCCACATATACATACTCTACTGACACTATTTCCCTTGCAGCGAAATAATCCCCTCCCATCTGCCGTCCGCCTCTTCAACTGCACAATATGCGACAAAGGCTATCCCCGCCAACTCGACTATGAGAACCACCTTCGATCCTACGACCACAACCACCGGCAGCGCCTTGCGGACATGAAGAAGCTGACTGCCTCCAACGAGGGCGAGAGCAGCAACAAACCAAAGCAAGGCCTGGATATGCGCAGCATCGATGTCCAGAGCGCGAACAAGAAGCCGGGCGTTGGAAGTAGGTTCACTAAGATTGGGGGTGGTGTCGCGGTCGGTGCAGCAGGAAGCAGGTTCAAGAAAGTGGGGGTGGCAGTTAACGCGAAGGCAGAGCAGGATGAGGCCGCGCAGGTGAAGAAAGAAGATGATGGCGCAAAGGTTGAAGCTCAGGTGCACGAGCCTGCTGTTCCTGCTGCTGCTGCTATGCCAGATTCGCAAACCGACAACAAGGAGGAAGATGTCATCATGGCAGATGAGCCCGTGGGAGAGATTATCACGTGGGAACAGTACGATTTCACGAAGCCGACTGGTTGCGATCCCAGCTGTCCGGGCCTCAAGACAGATGGCATCTGGAGCGGCAGATGGCTTTATGTGGACAGTGATTGAGAGGGCGTGAATGACGGATTCACCACAGACATACATGAGCTGCAGGAGATGTAGCTGTTCTGGTATTCAGCAAGTAACAGCTGCCTGAATATGCGATTATGATAAAAACGTGTAAGTTAATTTCTATTGATGTACATTTCATCGCCTTGATTCCGCTCTGGAGCTCGCGACATCATTAATCTCCCCTCTTCTTCACAGTCTGAGCTATTTACCATGTCTCTACCATATGCGTACATAAGCATCCTTGGCCTTTCGCCAGCCCTGATATTGTTTCGAAGGCTGCCCCTCATAACTTTCGACTAACGAGCTGCAGTAGCTGCACTCGCATCCACCCAAGGAAGGACCCAATAACCTAGCTCATCCCAAGATTTACCCCGACGTAGATCCTCGAGCAAAGGCATGAAAGATATGCAAAACCCCCGTTTATCTGGTCGTTCCAATAAACGGACGCAAGGATAACCAGCAGCAATGCACTTGCTGCCCGCATGCTTTACAGGCTCTTTGGCGTCTTGAGGGATCGAGTCGTCTGCACAATGGCCTTGTGTTATCATTGTGTAAATACATTGATACCTGGACTTGTACTTCTGAGGGTTCTGGGTGTAGTCTGTGTACTGAGCCCATGTACGCTCGTTTGATGACCATATAGTAACGAAACGGCGTATGAGTTCCGTTTGGACTTGGTAAGGAAGCTTCCACATACTCATACCGATTGCACGCCCATCATCTTTAACAAGAAACAAAGACATCCAAAGTGTTGTCTGTTGCATCTCTTGAAGCTTGGTAGGTCCAGTTGCATTGTTGTTGTCGATCGAACACTCCTGCACGCTGCACTCCTTTGGCAGAACCTTTGGTAGTTCATTTCTACCCAGGTTCTTGCCCTTATCGTTCTCCTCGTCAGCAGCGATCCCGACCATCTCTCTTTTTGCGATAACTTGGCCCTGTGGCTCGATCTTCGGTTGCTTGCACTGTCGAGGAATAGGCTCACTAATGGCTCGCTTTGCTGGGTTGTCATCGTATGCTCTAGTCGCCTCAACGGTATGCGCAATGTCGGTCGGATGCGTAGTTTCACGATGCACGTCTCCGTGCGGCTGATCCTGCGACGCAGTGCCGTCTCCTTGGTCTGGTTTAGCTTAAAATTGAATGAAATCGTTTTCAACTCACTTGCAGTTCTTTCTCGCTCTCGAAGGAATGCTTTGAGAACATCTTTCACATTTTCGGGTGACAGAAGGTTCAATATACGGTCGTGTCCTGCTTCGTCTAGTTTCAACAAATCGCTAATAAGGCTAACAGCCGTGTTGCTGTTACTCATGTTGGTTCGTATTAGTGCAGAAGTAACAAGCAGTATTTTCTGAGAAAGTGAGTGACAAGGTCATACCTGCCAGTTCTGATGGGTTGTACTTGAGAGTGTTTGCTGGGATCCACTAAGAAAGCTTGGCATTTCACCATGAACGTACCAATGTGAACAGCAAGCGGCTGACCAGACAAGTTATGAAGGCCTCGTGAGAAAAGGTGAGTCGGAAATAGTGAGTCAAGCAGCGGAAAGTACATGAACCGTTGCAATGAACTCGACCAGAGGCATGAGCATTGAATCACACTTGCTGTTCTTTCACTCAGAAGTATGCACTGCTAAATATGATAATCCTGGGCTCATCTAATACTGAAGCGATCGCACAGAAATCTTCTGTAACATTCAACAAGTACCCAAGTGAAGCAATCACACGCCGTGAAAATTTGGGAAAGTAAAGGTGACAGAACCTAGACATAGCATTACCTATAACCATGCCCGCAACGCCGCCTGAGCAGCTTTACTACATAGGCATACCATCCATACCAGGAAGCGCCGTCATCCACCCATCGCGTTCTTCGTGAACACGGTTCGGAACAACGCACTTGTTGCCATCAGCCGGCTGCTGTGTCTTCAAGCTACCACAGTTAGCACCCATGCAGCCTTTTGCATCGTCCATAGCCTTCTGAAGTGAGTTGTCCTTCCAGCCAAACACGTAATCTCCGTGTTGGCCGTAGCCCGTGTGGTCTCCGGTGCTAAGGACAAAAGGTTGAGAGCCATCGGCAGGCCAGTCCGCTTTGTTGTTGAATTTGCTTGTGTCCCAGACGATCTGCAGTGCGATTAGTTGACTGAAAGCGGATTGAAAATCTGTAGGGAGAATGATACCTCGAGCATAACCTGTGGGATTCTGACAGGGTGGGTGGAAGGGCAGGCGCCGCCGGTGCTGGTGCCAGTGAACATGGCAGGGCCGTTGACGGGATATGCAACATGCGATTTATGGTCTGGAGAGTCGAGATTGACTCCGTCCCAGCAGCTAGTTTTGGTCAGCAGTAATACGGTAATAGCAAGCCAACTAAACCACTTACGTAGGGTAGAGAATGTTGCTGCGGATCCCACCTGGGCATGGGGTGGTAGGGAACCCTTCTGTGTCTAGTCTACGAGCGGTTAGCTCTGCGGTGATGGTGAGAATCCGAAGAAACTGCGTACCTGGCGTCTTGACATGGTGCAGCGTTGTCGCCGCCAAAATTGGGTGCATTGTAGCATCGGAAACAAGTCTGAGACTTGCGGTTCTTAGACACTCGATTTGTCGCGTCGCCAACGAGCATGCGGAATCCCTTTGTGAAACATGAATATGTCAAACTAGTTCGCGTGATGGATGAAACTTTTGGTCATTGCTTACCGGTTTGAACGCTGTGACGTCGCCTTTGCCGCCAGAGACGTAGTATACGACGAAACCGCCGGTGGTCTTTCCCGTGTACTTGTCGTTGAAAAGATCACTGATTTTTGTTAGGACATTGGTGCTTGGAAACCTCACACAGCTTGATTGGGACGAACCGATTTGGTATCTGTGGCACCCTTTTGTATGTTCCATTCCTGGCTTTGAAGTACACATTCGCAGTCCAGTAGTTACTCAGCTATGCAACGTTAGCTGCTTTCTCTCGTGTTCTCACATTCATCTTGCTACCGAAAAGGTTTTATCAATAAAAAATGATACCTACATCCTCACTGTAACCACAGGTAGTACAGCTAGCAAGTTTGGATATGTCTGTACTCTGCATGGTGGTATTGAACGCATTACCACCTACAACCTGGTGCATGTGTGGGGACGGTGCTTGCCCCGGATTGACGAGTGGATCAATACGATCAATGACACTTTGAGCGCAGCCAAATCGCAACATAGTGAAACGTTGATTGTTCCCAAATTGAGGTACTGCGTGCACAAGGGCCGCGAAGAAGAAGAATATAAGATGCATTGTTTACTTTGCGTGCGAGTGCAGCCTGGCGGATCGAGGTGAATGATATGCGAATTGCGATTAAAGAAAGGTTACAGTATGCACTTGAAACGAATTACATATAGATTTCCCTATCCTTTTGTAGAAAGACTACGTTCTCTAGTTCAGCGAAGGTTCTCCGCCGTGAGCATCCTGCCCCATCTTCTCATTCTTGGTGCCTCAACTGCCGGCCCCACAGCATAAGGTGTCACTGAGCAAACATATATTATCTTGGTCACTACATGTGCACCTGTTCAATGTCGGCAGTTGAGGAACTAATATAGCGTTCCCGCATTTCGGCTAAAGGCTTGTTATTACTCGACCAACCTCATTCAATGCTGTATGTGGAGCGCGTTAAACGATGAGATAAAATGGGGAGTGTGGGGAAAGTGGCATGGAGGAGATCGACATGACTATGTCCAATTGGCAAACACGTCACGCACCTCGTGATTTTGGTCCATATCTTCTAGATTTGCTACGAATCCACTGACACTAATAGGTTCGCAGCGCATTTGGGCGTTAAAGCACTGTGGCTACGGCATGTATTCCAAGGGTGGTCTCTGCAGTTCTTCCCATCTTTATTGAAGGTAGCATGAGATTGAGAGATGCGAATATCAACCGTTAGATTTGCGCGATTGGTCGCAAGATCAGGGAAATCAAGCCCGACGAATTGAGAGGGTGCTGATACAGTAGGTACCCCAACCTTAGCATCCAGTACTACTTCACCATATTTCGAAACCCGTTTCCCGAATTTACCTTTTCACCATTTTGGAAGGGCCAAAAGCATAGCTAGACAAGTATCGAGACTTGATACCCATACAAGTATAGAACACTGGGTCTGACGTAGTTTGAAAAAAATCGACTTAGTTTCATGTCATCAGTTCCTTCGTTACGATAACAACTTCACACGTGTTATTGCTCCAGACCCTATCCCTATTGTTTTTACGCGATGTTGTGTAGACAAGAAATAGACCATCATACAACCGTAAAGTACCGATTCATCATCTTATTTTATGATAAATGCAACACAGATCAGAAAATTATGATTCATACAGGTAGGAGCGGTTTGCTTTGATAGAGAAATGGAATTGCAATTGATTCTGGACTCGTAACTGATTTCTGCCATTATCACCCATGATGCTATCTAAGCTCCTAACCGGGCAGTGCTCTAGCAAGTAGAGCTGTTACCAGTGATGGTGCACTTAGCACCACCTGCACAAAGCTGAAAATTGTAAGTTTATACTGCCAGTACTAACAAAGAGGAGCAACTTACCTTTTTACAGGCGACCCATACGTTACCATTGGAACAGCATCCGTTTTTGTTTGGACAGTATGACCAAAAATTGGTGGGACTGCCGGCCTCGTGCAATTCAGCCTTGCTCGGGAGGAACTTCTCGTCATGGTCACGGCATTCCTACAATCTCCAGTATCAGCATCTAGAAACACCTTATTTAGGAGTCACACTCACATCGGCAGCGACCGCGGCGGCGAGGAGAAGTATAATCGCTTGGACCTTCATGATAATGGCTTTGGAGACTCGAGTGATATGTGGCTATAAGGGCTTGAAGGTATGAGTGAAGATGATGGTTGACATGAGCATCCTGCGACGCCCTTCTTATCCAAACAGAATAAACTCATACTAACTATATCTGGCTCTTCTTGGTTGATTTCGGCCCTAATTTAAATAGCTATATGGGCGATTCACTTAGGGGCTGCCCGTGTCCGTCTCAGGTCTACGAGCATAAGTATCGGGTTGTACCCCTGTTTTAGTTCATCGAAGAAACGAAACAAGCTCATGACTTGTCCTCGCTTGGCAATAAGAAGCTTTTCCCCATGTTCGAGTCTAGCGTCGGAGCTTTGGAATTGGTAATGCTAATCTAATACATTTCATATAGGCACCCGAATGCAGGGGCCGCGACTCCGACTCACCGCTGTTTTAAATGCTCTGGATTTCGCTTTGTTGTTGCTCTAATGTGACCTTAGCGTTTTGTACAAAAGCAGTGCGATAGCGCTTTGACAAGTCTTTTCAGGCCAGCCAGCCTCACCGTACTTCACAGTCTAGCTACGGCGTAATTCGCGGTCCGGTGTTATGCGCGGTCCGGTAAAATACACAGAATATGGAATTTATCTTATCAATCCTGAAATCCCCAGCTCCACCAATGAGCACTTTTATTTAAGCTGCAATGACAAAAATCAAGTTCCCGTCCTTTATTTGGACGGATCTTTTGCTTCCTTAGACATAGTAGTCTACGAGCGGACTAGTAGCGGCTTGGGTGATCGCCAGGGACTCCCTGCCATCCCGTGTTTTTTGGAATACTAGTTTCGTGCCTTGAGTCAGTGTCACGTGATGGGCAGATGGCACCTTGACCGTCCCTCTGTTGCGTACAACATTCTCTCCTTCGAGCTTGCCATATCGATAACACATGTTAGATATTCTTCAGTATTCTACTTGGATACTATATTACTATAAGGAAATGGTACACCTGGCAAATGTCATGGACGTCTGGGCGCTATACTTGCCTAAACAAGCTAATACAGGGATACGTAAGAACTGCGGTTAGTTAGGGGCCTTTATGCCACCACCTACGAGCCTCTAGCCGTCTACCTTATAAGTCGGCAGCTCCAAGAGAAGCTTTAGTTTGGCAACATTCTATTTCTTGAGCAACAGATCTAAGTGAATGCCACTATGGCAGATTTTAGAAGCCTCGCGAAATTGCGGCCTTGTGGCAGACTGGAGACCTATAGTACAGCACGACATCATTTGGGTTTTTACAAAAACGTGGGGTTTACTAGCAAGTACTTCACTCAAAGACCCACGGCAATACCGCTGGAGAGCCAGGTATACTCAGCACTGCGCCATGTCATCGCGCAACACCCGCCTCTAAGCGCGATCACCCTCAATGAGGACCAATCCACCCGAACGTGTACTTTGCGCGAT
The DNA here is from genome assembly GCA_005212705.1 of Curvularia lunata. Classification (NCBI taxonomy): domain Eukaryota; kingdom Fungi; phylum Ascomycota; class Dothideomycetes; order Pleosporales; family Pleosporaceae; genus Curvularia; species Curvularia lunata. The sequence goes on along the minus strand of PELC01000032.1, from coordinate 43,154 downwards.
TACCTGAAATTGACTTGCGTAATTGCACAGAATTTCACGACCGCCGCAATCCGTTCCACAGCGATGGAGAGACCGATAACGAATTGGACACGCTACTGGCGCAACAGCATAGTCAAGATTTCAAAGGAAACTTAGGCAGTAAGCCATTTTGGCGCTTACTTGTGACCCGATCTTCGTCCGAGACGTCCAAGTTCACTGCGACATGGATATGGCATCACGCGTTGGCGGACGGCGCCTCGGCATTCTTGTTCCATGAGTCGTTTCTTGCCGGTCTAAATTGTATAGAGCCGACGGGCAGCCTGGACCCAATTGTAACAACGTCAAGCCAGGCCCTACTTCCACCCTTGGAGGAGCTGCACCCTATGCCAATATCTTTGGTTTTCTTTGGCAGAACCATACTCGGGTCTTTGCTACCCTCAGTCTTTGATAAGCGACCAGTAAAATTATGGACAGGCCATGCCGTTCCAGGAGATGTAACGGTACTTCCTCGGCCGCAATTTCTTACGCTCGCACTGTTTAGCGGTACTACGAGGAAGCTGGCAGCGGCCTGTCGGAAAGAAAACACAAGCTTAATAGCGACTTTGCAGTGCCTTTTGGTCGCCTCACTTTTTGTTAATCTTCCACCTGATACATGCGAGCAGCTGAAAATCGATGGTGCTATATCAATGCGGCGTCTTCTTAAACATTGAAGAAAAGCAGATGACACTCGCGATCGGGGGTTATAGTTTCCTTCATGAGAGACCTGTTCTATCTGAGGAGTCCACAATCGACGTCCTTCAAAACGTCTCCTGGGAAACAGCCAGGGCAGTCAAGTCCACCATCACCACGGAAGTGACCAAGTCAGGTGCGGACAACCCAATCGCGCTACTTAGATATGTCTCTTCCATGCCACAATTCTTCGTTGAGAAACTTGGGAAGCCACGCATTCCCACTGCAGAATTGTCTAATGTTGGAGTCTGGCAGAGCCAAGGGAAAGGAGAGGGCCCATGGAGCGTTGAAGGATGGTGTTTAGTCAATCGCCTAACGTAGTAACGAGTGCCTTTGCACTCAGTGTTGTTACAGGTCGTGACGGGAACGCCACTCTAAATTTTTGCTGGGTGGAAAGCGCAGTAGAATTCGAGCTGATGCAGAAGGTAGTTGAAGATGTAAAGAACGCAGTGGAAGGTATTATTTAAAAAGGCACCCGCTGACTTCCGAAGTGCGCATGAGTGAAGAGCTAAGGCCCTTGTTGGGTAATGTTCGATATCAAGAGTAAGTCTCATATAATGTTAGTTAGTTGGTGACTATATTTTGCCTTTTATGATCAGTGTAATTGTTTATACACTCTTCTCACTAGTATGATCCTTTGGCTTCACGAGATATATCGTCGGCCTTTCCAGCCTTCAAACATCCATTGCATGAGTAAACAAGTTTGCATACGAAAATTTTGAACGGACACTTACTTCTTTACGACTGGTTTCTTTCTTTGTTAGGTAGATCCTAGAACGGATCGCCACTACAAGGACATACAAGTGAAGCCAAGCCAATTAGTGACCGAAATGTTCCTAATAAACGAGTGATTAATTTGATGACAAAGTAGTACTTTCAAGATGTCCAGTTCGACTTAGAGTCGAAACACGCTTGGGAATTTTTCGTAGACCCTAAATGCCGTTGTTCATTGCGAAGATGTTTAATACCAAACCTCTGTACTACCTAGACTAAAGCATTCCGGTAACTCATACCGTGTTTCATAGGGCTCATCTGCATGACCTGATTGCTGCGATGTCTCACTTCTCAGGAATGGAGTTCCGGATGCTGAACAGATAGATACAGTGTGATGTTTGGCCATCGGAACGTGGGTCTGCTTTTCGTTCTGTTGATCTCGTAGCCTCAAACCATAGTCTTGGTCCTTGTCACCTTATTCTTGACCCAATCTGTATCGCGCCGCCGCAAACAGTTCATGCACCACCGCAGCACAAAGCCGATGGGCCACCACATAAGCTTCATCAGCCATCGCACAGATTCCATTATCCATGCCCATAAGTTTTGCAACACAGGCATGTCCATACCGTATTGAATGACGAGCCACATTGCTAGGAGTGAAACCACGATGGATGCGAGTTCGGTGGTGGCTATCTTTGCTAAGCAAAATGCATAAGAGTAAATGCAGTGTACTTACCCGCCCACTTCCCGATGTAGTTTGTCGTGTATACACGTATTCTGTTGGCGAAATCGGCTTCATTTTCACGGTTAGGAATGAAATAATCAACCTGGTTCTGCTGGAATCGGTCGATTGACAATGCGAATAAGCTGGTGAGGAATGACAATGGCGTAAATATGATAGTGATGACGGTAAAACCAAGAACAGCTGCACTCATGAGCGCAGTTGCATGTGCTTCTTGGAGGCTGGCATGCTTTTGCTTTAGGTCCAATTTTGCCATTATGGACTTCTCAATACGTCCAGCATCTTCATCCAGTTGCGCAATCCGGCGCCGGAACCTGTCAAATTGAGACTGCGCTCGCAATATGATATGCCATTCATCTTCCTCATCTGGAGACCTTTCGTCGTTGTGCTGCACTACCATACGCCCGTTCGTCCAGTGTTCTGGCCAAGCGTTGCTTGCAAACGTTTTCCAAACTTCTTCCTGTTGCAAGATGACACGTTTGATCATGCCCAATTCTCCTCTTATATCATCTATATCATGCAAAAAATTTCTTTCCTTGTCGATGTCGAACTTTCGCAGGTTATTCCTTCTACTGTACTCATCGACATTATGCGCACATTTCGCAATGAAGTTCTCAAAGGTATTTAGAATGGGATTGCTCGAGCCTGTCTTGCATGGAGACGATCGGTCAAGATTCTCAACAAAGTGAGTCAGCATAATACCAATGTACCGTTTGATGTCACCAGTCTTATAATCCTGTGCCCATGGTAGAGGTATCGCATCAAGCCCGGGGGTTCGTACTTTGTCGTCCTGTTCATGGGAGATGATCAGTTTATTGTTAAACTGCAGAACCCATAGTTGGCAGACAGTGACAAGCTCTGCGGAATTCGGGTCCCCGGCTTTGAGAAGCACTTGGTCTTGGTTTCGACGATCTAACATCGATTTTGGCAATGCATAACAGCAGTACTCGTCAAGCGTGAGTGGTAAATAAGGTGCTCCCAGAGATTCAAGTGAGTCGCTTGGACAAGATATGTATGCTTTTCCCTGAAAACCTCCTGGAAATCCCAAAGTATTTTCTGGGCTTCTCAATGCTTCGATAGAGTTTCGCGATAGTACTTTGAAGTACGGCATCTGCGATTGTCAGCATGAGATGCAGATGAGAATCTGGTTTCATACCACTATGGTGAAGTGTTTGGAAGACTTTCCATGAGCAACGATACAGGACGGTTCTCGAAGCTTCAGAACTGGAGGTCCCTTGTGTTCTGCATCGATGATACACTGTTCATGCTGGAAACCTTTTACAAATCTATGAAAATCCTGAATTCGGATATCTCCCTCCTTCAAAAGTTTTCCAATCAATGCCTACATTAATTAACTTTCTAATTGAAATTTCTAGTAATGTTGGATGACCTTACATATATGCCTCGAAACTGCCTATTCTCAGTGCTCACCCCAGCGATACGCATGAAGTCTACTCACATGATTCAGCCGGAAAGAAAAGAAAGTAATCCCTTTGAATGGATGTAGATCCCAGGAGAACTGAAAATTGTTTTCGTGTAAGTCGAATTCTTTGGCAATCAACGCACAAGCGGTTTCCAGATTGGCTGGAAAACTTTGGTAGAATCTTTCTATTGGAGGGGGCAGTACTGAGAAAGGCACCAAGTCCAGCGGGTTGCTACAAGCTAGGTCCCATGCCGTCTTCCTTTCGGAATCTCGCTTCAGTATATCCTCCTCTTCCAGGTAATCGAGGAGGTACATGACTACTTTCCAGGAATTTCGCTTGGAGGCCAGATGTAGGCATGTAGGTCCCTGAGCCCCGTCGACGTTCAATGTGGCATTTATACCCGCCTTGTCCTTCTCAAACAAATATATCATCGTCTCAAACTTCCCTGCTATACAAGCAATATGTGCAGCCAACAAAGAACGATAGTCTGTAATGGTCACGTCCGCATCCGCCCGGACGAGGAATTCAACCGTCACGAAATCGCACTTCTCAGCTGCATAGTGGAGTGCTGTTTTTTTATCCTTGTCCTGGATGTTCACATCCACACCCTTGTGGACGAGAGGTGCAACCATCGATAAATCACCTTTCTCAGTTGTATAGTGAAGCACTGTCTTGCCATCCTTGTCCTGGATGTTTCCATCTGCGTTTGCTTCGAGGAGAGCTTTTATTATCAGCTGATAGTCTCTCTCAACTGCAAGGTGGAGTGCTGTTTTGCCATCCCTGTCCTGGATGTTCATGTCTGCATTTCCTTCGAGGAGGACCTTCACCACCAGCTGAAAATCTCCATCAGCTGCATGGTGGAGTGCTGTCCTTCCATCTCCATCCTGTGTATTCATATCCGCACCAGCTTTAATGAGAACCCGAACTGTGGGCGAATCGTTTCTCTCGACCGCATATTCGAATGCTGTTTTCGAATACTCCTCCTGGATGTTCACGTATCTTTTCACTATATCCTCGCCACCATAGCGACCAGCAAGATCGCAAAGGAAAAGTGCCGCTTCATCATTGAAGCACCATGTGGACTTCATTGCTCGATGTAACAGTGTAGTCCGTTTCGGATCCTTGAAATAAGTTTCTGGGTTGTGTCGCTTAAGCAGAAATTTTGCGATGTGCGTACACCCTTCTTCGCAGGCGAGTTCGACCGGTCTCGACGACAGGACTGTTGACCAATCTGAATTGTTTCTTAAAGCAGGCAGTTCAAAAATATCCTTGACTGTCCGTAAATCCGCATTTCTCACGGCTTCGAGAAGACGCCGATTGATCTCTTCGGTGTCCATAATTGAAATTTGATTTGTGAGATGACAAAACCAAATGTGCCGAGGGCGAGCCGAGAGATAAGGTGTTCGACTTTGGGGATTATTGAATCCTTGCCCTCTCTTCAGCTGCAGCCCCCGCATGTTTCAGCTCGGCAAGAAGCTGATCATAGATCGGTGCGCAACATAGGCCACCTGACGAAAGGTAAGAAGAAAAAAATACTATTCCTAGGTCTACCTTATGCAGATGATCACTTAGATACAGTCAAAATCCGCTTTTGGATGTATAACGCAGAATAAGGTGACTCTAAAACGCCCGCACGATGCAAACGTGGAGAATGAATAATCAACCAACATCGTCCCGCTAGGCTCAGCGTTGCAATTTCTTTTCTAAGAAACGCACGTTACTTTTTATAGAGCATCTAAGGACTAGATTGCTAGAACTTCGAGATTACCGGATTGTAGCCACTGTAACGCCATGGTTGTAAACCATATCTGTTAGCGAACAAGATATAGCTAGCACAATTACTCTCAGAGCGTGACCGTTGTCACTCACTCCTCAGCGAATACCTTTTCCGACGTTTGCAATCGTTCAAAGAACTTTGGAGTCTAGGATGAGAGATAACAATTGATTACAAATTTGAATTTCAAGGGATGAATGAGGTTATCGAACGATGATTCGTGGAGTGGGACACTACCTTAGACGTGGCGCACATTACGTTAGGCGCTTCATGCACTTATCAGCTGACAGGACATAGGCGAAGTAGCCACCTGGAACAGCCCCATGATCTCTCAGCTCCTCCATCTTCAACTTCAATGTCTAATTCGGATGCCGAGCTGATGGGGGATGTCGCTAGATATATGTGGATTAGTGTCCAGAGGCTACCTAGAAAACATAATTGATGCTGCATGCGCCAAATTTCTGAGATTTGTAGATTCCAGTATTTAACACCCGATAACAATGCCACCACGATCTATAGAGTTGCGCTCAAAGATACAAACACGCTTTGCGGTGCTTATAGAGATTGCTTTCCTTATGGGCAGAGAAGCTCAAGGTTTTTTTCGAGCCATTCAACCTCATGGATTTGCATTTAGTGGGATTACATGCAGCGGGGTGAAAAGGCCTGAGAACTTTGTATCAATGGCGCGGTTGTCCAGTAACTGTTGCAATCTATTGCCCTGCCACATTCCTCGCCCTAGTGCTGATGTGGTCGCATTCATTGGCTGGATTGACGAAATTGTTGCTCCAAGATTGTCGGGTATCGCATTTTGCAATGCAAAATTAGGCAGCCCAGGCGAACCAGAAACGATCAATTACTAATACTTTCGAGGCCCTCAGAATTGCCACTATGCTTTACAGTTCTTTGTTCTATTATCAAATCTTAATAACATCGTTGGGTTTATATATCGCCTATGTCGGATTACTCAATCTACGCGGAGAGAATCCTAAGCAGGCGTATCTTCAGGCTGCTTTTCATCCTCCCCGCCCCGTATCAGCATCAGCAACTGGAATGTTATTGCCTTCCTTTCGATATCGATGATGCACCTCCTTATGAAGCACTATCCTACGTATGGGGTAATGCCAAATCATCTTCTGAGATAAGATGCAACGGACAACCTATTACAATTGGACTAGAGTTGTCACACGCATTGACCAAACTTCGCTCTCCCAATGTTACACGCATAGTTTGGGCGGATGCACTTTGTATCAACCAGAGTGACAATGCAGAGAAGAGTCATCAGGTGCCCCTGATGGGTAGCATTTATTCATCGGCAAAGAGAGTTGTCATCTGGCTAGGAGAAGGAGACGAGAAGCATATAGCAGAAGCTTTCGCATGCAGTACATACATCGCTGAGGCTTGCCTCAAGTACGACGGCGAGCGTGACTTGCATCCGAATCAAGGGGAGAGATACGAGACGCTAAGTCTGCCGAAGAACGTTCTTCGCCTAAGTACTTGGGAAAGCCTGCAGGAGTTGTACGAACGACCTTGGTTCTCTAGAGTCTGGTGTGTCCAAGAAATTTGTCTTGCACGAGATGCCCTCGTCCTTTGGGGGAATCACTGGATTGCCTGGCAGCATTTAAGTCTAGCCGCATCCTATATATTCGACAAGGCCTCCATTGGCCTTGACGTACCATACCGCGTTCGAATTCTTGTCTCATACCCAGATACTTTGCGCGATAAGAGACAATACCAGCTTCTTGACGCCTTATGGACTTTTCGCGAATTCAAGTCGACAGACCCAAGAGACAAAGTGTATGGGCTCCTAAATCTAATCGAAAACCAGTCTGAAATAGATGCGCTGGCCCTGAGTTATGATAAGAGTGTCGGCAAAGTTTACGCTGATACGGTTTTGGCCGCCGTTCGGGTACACTCAAGGCTAAGCGTGTTCGCTCAAATCACACATCCTCCCAACTATGACCCAGATGATGAAGAAAACTTGAAGTTTCAATACAGATCGTGGGCGCCAAGGTGGGACGATTGGGTAGTCGCAGATGCGTTGGGGTATTCTGAGGATGACTGCCATTGGAAGCCGTACGGAGATAACAAAACAGCGGTGATAGCCGACCATAACTCACGATCGCATGAACTCTGCCTGAAAGGGGTGTTCTACGACAGAGTATGCGAAGTTGGGGAATTCATGGACTTTTACAACCTGAAGGACCCGGTATTCACCGATGAAAACCCGGCGAGACCAGACGACGATATGGATGTCGAGACCAATCCTCAGCCCAACAACCCGAACCCTTTGATTGATCTATACAACAGAACTTTTATAGAATCAAGCTCAGAAGCTGTGCACAGGGCTTGGGCACGGACTTTGACTGCAGGCTGCTGGGATAGAAACCAAGATTACATTGAGAACTTGGACCCTGCCACTCGAGAATCATACTACCATGCTTATTATCGTTTCATGCGCAGAATAAAACAGCTTCAAGTCACTGGGACGGAGGGTATTTTTGTTCATGGTGAACTTTCAACGAAATTCGAACGCACCGTTTACAGCATTTGCATGCAAAGACGCGTATTTTGGACAGCTGGTATGGCTTTTGGTCTTGGTCCGCAATGTATGCAGCCTGGTGATATTGTAGTAGTACTCTATGGGGGTAACACGCCCTACATCCTGCGACCGAAAGGAGACAAATACTTGTTCATGGGTCAAGCTTATGTCGATAATATCATGCACGGAGAAATGTTTGACGGTTCGAAGGAATATGAGGAAAGAACCTTTTGTCTTATATAGAGAAACCCCTGAACGTTAAGAATAGGGATTTGGCTTATGCAGGAGCCGAACAAGGATCGAGAAGATAATTGATGGAGATCTGCTTTTGAATATCGTTTTGGACCTTCGGGTACTCCCCGCTACTTTATCTACACGCTTTCTTCTCTATCACCTAGCGACCTTCGCTTAACAAATCCCTCAAGGATATCAGCGAATCCACATCGAACGATCGCCTAGTCTTGACGGGCAGGGTCGAGCTGAATGTGGCCAACAATGTCCGAAATCTTCTCCATCACCTCTGGGGTAAGCTTCTCGATGACCTTCAATGCTGCACAGTTATCAATGACCTGCTCCGGTCTTGATGCGCCAGTAATGACAGCAGAAACGTTGGGGTTCTTCAAGCACCATGCGAGCGACAGCTGCGATTGGCTAACGCCCAGGCTATCAGCAATTGGCTGTGAGAGTGTTAGCAACCAGACTTTGGTAAACAATAGCTGACCTCAAACGAACCTTCAGAGCCTTAGCACTGTTAATCATGTTGCTCCACTCGCTGTTTCCATAGCTATCCCGCATGCTGCTCACGAATTTATCCTTTCCTTCAGCAAATCTTGATCCTGCTGGAGGCGCATCCGGGCTGTCGTTGTACTTTCCACTAAGGAGACCGAACTTCAGTGGTGAAAAGGTAGTCAAACCAATTCCGAAGCGCGAGTAGAGACGTTGGAACTCGCTCTCGACCTTCTTCCTCTCGAGCAAGTTGTACTGTGGTTGCTCAACAATTGGTGCAATGAGACCCAACTGCTTCGCGATGCCGCAAGCCTCGGCGATCTCGTCCGCTGACCATTCGGATGTACCCCAGTACAGTGCCCAGCCCTTTTGCTCAATGACATGGTTGAAGGCGCGGACGGTTTCTTCCATGGGTGTCAGGCGGTCAGGACGATGGGCATATACAATGTCGACGTATTCCAAGTCCATGCGCTTAAGAGACGCACGAAGTCCCTCAATGATGTGTTTACGAGAAAGACCATGGTTGTTCACCAGGACCTCTCCGTTCGCACCTCCCCAGTTGAGTTTGGTAGAAATCACCAGATCGTTACGGTTCCAGCCAAACTTCTTGATCGCTTGGCCCATGATAATCTCTGACTGACCTCCAGCATAAGACTCTGCAGTGTCAAAGAAGTTGATACCATTGTCATATGCGGTCTTCATGATGTTGAATGTGCTCTCTGATGCTGGATTAGTCATGTGATCTGCTGAAATACGGACGGGACGAGTAACCATTTTCGACATGTCCGCCAAAACTGCAGATTGGTTAGCACTGACGTCCAATTGAAAAATGGTAGAAAATCATACGTGAGCCATCCTCCCAAACCAAGAACTGATACATGCAGTCCGGAGTTACCCAGACGCCGGTACTGCATGCCCGTCTTACGAGGTTCTTCCCACGCCATTGTGCAGGTATAAGAATTTCCACGTGTGGTAATTGAAAGAAGACTGATTTGAATCTGAAAAAGGATGCAAAAATCTCAAGGCGTAAAGACACAATATGCAATCACCTCCGTTCAGCGATGAGTCGACCGGGCGGCAGAACCTTCTGCCGCCCAGACCTAAAAAGGACAATCCGCTCAGAATTGTCGGAGGCGTCAGAAGACTTCGCGCATCGGAGACTCTGTCTTGTTTGGGCAATCGTGGCGCTGTCCACGAAGTTGTTGACCTCTTGGTAATCCAGACGGAAAATGACTCGCGCAGTGACATCTCGTCATCCACCCCCGCAATAACGCCATGGTGAAAAGTGGAATATGGTGGAGGAGTGGGTCAGACTAACGACCTCAGCACTGAGATCTGTGTCTGGTGCAGATGAGGCTGAACCATGTCCGATAAATTCTCGACCGAATTTTTGGTGAAGTTGCTGCCAACACATCAATACCAAACACATCCTGCACGCACAGAAGCAAAGCCGGAGTCCAATTTCAAAACCAATATTAATTCAAGGCGATCATATCAGGATGGTCAGACTGAATTCGACTATCGTGGTTCGGCTACGTGTAAGCGCGGTTCGCGAAAACCTCGGCACAACTGGCTGACGGGCACGTTGCAGGTCCTTTGGGTGAGGGGTTGCCAAGGTAGTTACCAAATGCAAGCTCGAGCCGTGTAGGACCTAACACACGAAAACAGTAAGCCTTCCTCAACCCAGCCCGGTCCACCTTCTTGATCCGGACTACACAGTGAATCTAAAGTCCAACCGCTTGTTTCCGTCTTTCTCACGAGCGGCAAGATCCGCCTGGTACAGAGCCTTCTCTTCACTGGTCATCTGGTCCCATTTCTTTTGCTTGTTACTGTTCATCCTTGACAAAACAATTCTTTGCACGAGGAAGGTAACCACACTCAATGCGCAGATGGCAACCAGTACTGTGTTGCCCTGCTTGTAGTACGGGCCGTCATACTGGCGGTAAATCTGCGAGCTGATTAGAGATCCAATTTGCACAATAACGTTGTACGTGGCAGCGGTAATGGCGCGCTTCTTGACATCAAACGTGTTTTCAGAGATCCAGGATGAGACCAGCGGGTGAAAGTATGGGTAACCAGAGATGAGTGTGATCAACGAGAAGCGGCCCCACTCGCGCCCACCGTCGGGAAGCGTAAGGAGCGCAATGAGGAGGGGCATGATCCAGAACTCGCCAAAAATGCAGTGGAATGTGCGTTCGTTGAAGTAATCGCTCGAGAATGCCAATGCCAACATGGTGATGACCTGGAGCGCAGCAGACGGTATAGTAAGCATGTTACTGTCGAATCTGCTAAAACCAAGACGCTTCAGAGTGAGCGTTAGGTAGCCTTGGACGGGCGAGGCAGGAATGTACGCAATAAGGCCGATGAAGTATAGACCCCACATGGAAGGGTCAGACCAGGCCGCGCGGATATCCTTGAAGGTGGCGGGTTCCTTGAGAGCGGTGAGACCTTTGGCGGGATCATCTCTGAGAATGCGGTTCACCATGATGACCTCTTCCCGCTCAGTATACCAGCCGCTGGGCCAAAGTACGTTGTTTGTGGACGTAGGCGACGCTGGCAAGTACAAGAACGAAACGACAGCGATAACGACAGTCAGGAGGCCTTCAAGCAGAAACAGCCAAAACCATCCTGGCTTTCCTCCTATGCCACGCATCTCGAGGATTCCAGCAGCAAGCAAGGCCGAGATGACACGGGCGACGTTGAGCGTGGACCAGAAGGCTGCAAGGCGCATGGAAAGCTCTTTCGACTTGTAGAAATAAGTCGCGAACAGAATAACTCCGGGAATGAAACCGCCCTCACAGAGACCAATGGCAGCACGGCCGAGGTAGAATGAGGTGCGGTCATGCATCCAGGATTGAGCCCAGGATGCGGTTCCCCAGGCAAGCATCATGGTTGGAAGTACGTATTTGAAGCCGTATCTTTTGGTGAGACTGAAAAGTATTCGGTCAGACATACCCCGAGTTCCAGTTTCTGATGGCACTTACAACTGCACGGGAAACTCTGCTGCAAGAAAACACACCAATTGAATGGTGGTACCATTATTGTAGTCATCGGTGGTCAACCCGAGATCGTTCAAGAGGTTGTCTGCAAGGGCGTTCGACAAGTTTCCGCGATCAAGCTATCGTGATTAGTATCCATGCTCTAGTTTGCAGCAAATTTAGATTTACCTGTAAACCAAACATCATGAGACACAGCCATGTCAGCAATCGAAGATCCGTCTTGCGTATAACACGGCGCTCTTCCTCGACGGTCCAGCTGGCGTAGGGATCGAAGCGGTGCCGGCCTTCGTAGGACTCATGGGGAGGAACGATATCTGCCAGCTCCTCTCTGCCGACCTTTGCCAGTGGCTTGATGGAGTTGGCATCGTCGCTGATCTGCGTCGTATGCGGGCCCAGTGCCTCAATGTCGTGACCCATCTTGAGAGTTTGCAGTGCTCAACTGCAACGCACGCTCAAGTAAAAAGAAGAGAGGAAAAGACGGGGATTGACGATGTCCAGTGCGCACTTGATTCGAATGTTCCTGCTCATACCGCCTATATATTGCCTAAGCATTGCCATGGCGCAATTACAGTCTATGTCGTCGCCATCACAACCCCTTCCCGAGGTAGTAATTACGCCGACGAAAGAGGAGAAGGAGGGGAGCGCACGGCTGGGGGCACGTGCATGCATCTCTAATTGGCGTGATGGTTACAGGTAGCGCAACTCACCCGCATCCTGGCTGCTGGCTCTAGTCCCGGAACATACAACGTACCCGATGACGTGCTAAACCACGTGTAATGGGGCTGTGATCCCGGATCCCGGAGGATGATTGATATACCCCAAGGGCCTCCAAGCGATCAAAAAACCTGATGCCTACGTACTTATCGGAGCATTTTCCGGTTGCAAAAGTCGTGTGTTGAGCACTCTCTGTTGTTTTGCGAGCCCATCCTCCCACCATCCTCTAGTCGCCAAGATGCCCTCTGTAGAGCAGGTCAATGCCGAAAATGATTATGCCGGCAGTGGCACGCAAATCTTTGGCGGTGACGCCACAGCCAGGTCGAGACTTTTGGAACCCCTGGTGTACTCTGGATCATTGGACAGTTACAAGTACCAAGATTTGACGCCGGTCATTGGACGGGAGTTCGAGGGCCTCCAAGTAACCGACCTACTGAAGGCAAGCGATGCTGTGGTCAAGGATCTGGCTGTTACTGGTTAGTCTTCCAGCATTATCTCTGTCGATGCAGTAATTGACTTGCTCTTGTAGTCTCACAGCGCGGAGTGGTCTTTTTGCGTAACCAGGATGTAACCCCAACCCAAATGCGCGACCTGATGCTGCGCTTGACTGAGCTTTCGGGATGTGTATGTCTTTCACCAAACCTCATCGCTCCATCTATCCAATTCTAATCATCTCATAGCCCTCATCATCAGGTCTTCATGTTCACCCTCTCACAGAGGAAGGCTCCGAACTAGGCGACCAAATCTCCGTCATCAGTAGTGAAAAGCAAAAGAAGGGCGGAGGCCTCACCCACCAGCTCTCGGACGTCAGCCGCTTCGCTTCTGCTGGTTGGCACAGCGATATCACTTTTGAGCCCGTACCTTCAGACTATGCCATGCTGAAGATCCACACGCTGCCTGCCACCGGTGGCGACACTCTCTGGGCCTCTGGCTACGAGATCTACGACCGCCTCTCCCCGGCCATGCGAACCTTCCTCGAGGGCCTAACCGCCACCCACGATGCCAAATTCTTCCTCGAAGAAGCCGAGCGCCTGGGTAATCCTCTCCGCAAGGGCGTCCGAGGCAACCCACTGAACCACGGCGACGCCCTGACAGCCACGCACCCTGTCATCCGCACAAATCGTAAGTCACACTCCTTATTTCTTCCCAAACCCTCTCAACTCTCTTTCCTCCCTTTTTCCTTATTCCACATCCATTCACATATAACAACCCACTAACATTCCTCCCCACAACAGCCGTCACAGGCTGGAAATCCGTCTACGTCAACAAAGGCTTCACCAAGCGCATCAACGGCATCACAAAAGACGAATCTGACCTGCTCCTGCCCTACCTCTTCAATCTTGTCACGCAGAACCACGATGCCCAGGTCCGCTTCAAGTGGAACAAGAACGACCTTGCCATCTGGGACAACAGGAGCACGTGGCATTGTGCGACGTACGATTATGCCGAGGCGAGGGCGGGAGACCGCGTGTGCAGTTTGGGCGAGGCGCCGTACTTGGATTTGGGAAGTAAGGGAAGGAGGGAGGCGCTCGGATAGGCGAGTAGGTAGATAGAGAAATGAAAAAGATGGTGTGTTCAGACGTTGTTCTTCGCTTTGCTAAAATGTGACTCTGTAGAATGGTGATGTGAGTTATGAGTGATTTGGACAGGGGAAAGGATGTCATGATGTTCTTACCTGTGCTCTTGCTGAAACTTTCCAACTACCAGGCAAGTTGCCAAGTGGCTCAAGAAGAAGTATTTTGAGGGGTTGGCCACCAGTTGAGTTAAAGCCCTCTCTAACATGTTCAGACCAGTGGTCCTGGTTGCATCAACGATCACATGGTATCGCTCAGAGTCGGAGTAGAGCCTTGAGTACCTGCCTGATGACCAGATCAGAGACTTCTTGCCCATGTCATACTTATTCCCATGACTAGAAAAAGTAAGGACATAAACGACCAACCATTCACGATTCACGTATCCCACATAATATCACAAACGATCACGAGCACTGGCAAATTTCATATTCAGATTTCAACTCATTTCTTCCATTGATACTCGAAGCCGTACAATCATAAAACGCACACAACATGCTTACGCCTTGAGTCCCTGAAGAATAACATCGGCCGCCTTCTCGGCAACCATGTAGGTCGACATGGCAGTGAAAGTTCCCGGGATGCGGGGGAAGACACTGGCGTCGACAACCCTAAGGCCAGCGACACCGCGGACGTTGAAGTTGGAGTCAAGGACAGCCATCTTGTCGTCATCAGAGCCAATGGGGCAGGTGGAAGAGGCGTGGTGGCCCCAGGCAGTGTCCTTGGCGTACTGTGCAATCTGCTCGGGGGTCTTGACATCAGCACCAGGAAGGACCTCGTCGATAGGGACGAGTTGGCGCTTGAAAGCGTCACGGGTGAGGTTGACGGCTTCAGTGAGGGCAGTAAGGTCCTTCTGGTAGTCGCCAACGCCAGTGTCGAAGTAGTTGTAGGTGATGTCGGGCATGTCGAGGGGGTCTGCGGAGCGGAGAGTAACGGTTCCGGCGGTGTTGCGGGGGTGAGCCTTGAGAATGGCCCAGGTGAACCAGTTGTGCTCCGAGGTGGCGTTGTAGGCGTAGCCAGGGAAGTAGCCGCGGAAGTTGACAGGGCCGCCAAAGGCAAAGATGTCGTAGTCGTTGTTCTCAGCGGCACTGGACTGGTAGAACATGGTGGCGCCCAGACCGGGAGAGGAATAGATACCACGGTTGCCAAGGATGGGGTTCTCCCAGCGCGTAATGCACTTGTCAGCGGCGTCACCCTCGAAGTTGCAACCATCGAGAGCGGAGAAGTCGGACTGGGCCTTGCCCTGGACATTGATCTCGTAGTGGTCCTGGAGGTTGGTTCCTACACCGGGGCGGTCGGCAATGACGGGGATGTTGAACTTCTTCAGCTCATCGGCAGGTCCGACACCGCTGAGCTTGAGGAGTTGGGGAGAGTTGTAAGTTCCACCGGCAAGGATGACTTCACGGGAAGCCTTGGCGGTACCGGGAGTTCCAGTAGCGCCAGACGACTTGGGGCTGGCCTTGTACAGGTACTGGCCGTCAAGGAACTCGACGCCGGTAGCACGGGGAGGAGAGACAGTCTCGTCGAAGGTGACCTTGGTGACGTGGCAGTTCAGTCTGACATCAAGAGGGTACTTCTTGGTGCCGTTGGCGTTCTTCGCATCACGGACAGCAAGAACGAACTCACGAGATCCAGTCCGCTTGCCATCAGTGGTGGAGATAGGAATCTGGTAGAGACCTGGTCCAGCGTCACGCTCCTTGGAGTCGGCGTTGGCATCACCAGCGATAAGAGTAGCCAGGTTGACAATAGCGTTGGTCTTGTTGCCAAGAGCAAAGGCAGCACCGCTGACCAAACTGAGAAGCTTGGGGTCGCTGGTGACAATGTCAATTGGGGCGTAGGCAGTGCCGAGCCAGCCATTGTAGCCATGAGCTCCCGTGCCGGGGATGAGGTACTGGTTCTTCTCCAACTTCTCAAAGTACTTGCGCATGTTGGAAGGCGCCCACGAGTCATCTCCAGTGATCTTCTGGATGTTCTCGAAATCGGACTGGTGGGGGTAGACAGCAATAAGGGCGTTGTGAGCCGTGCAACCTCCCAGGGTACCAGTACGGGGGTACAGCGTGCCCTTCATGGTGGAGCCTGCAGGTGGGCTGAGACCAGTGTACTCACTGCCATCGGGGGTCTCATAGGTGGTCTTGTAGTCGCGAGCCTGCCTGGTCTCGTCGGCGTAGTGCTTGACGAAGAAGTTCCAGCTGAGGTTGGCATCCTCGGAGGACCTGGCGCTGAAAGCGGGGACAGTGTAGTTTTGGTTGGCACCTTGGTCGTCACCAGCCTCAATCAGGAGAGTCTTGTGGCCAGCGAGAGCAAGGCGGGCAGCCATTGGCTACACAATCAGTCAGTAACAAGGTTAGCTAAGCTAGTATGTGTTACTTACGCCACCACCAGCACCGGAACCGACGACGACGAATTCATAGCCAGTCAAATCGACGGCACGAGCGACCGAAAGAAAGGCGGCGAAAGAGCCGAGAACGCGGGGGAAGAGCATGGCGATTAGGTATTATTAGGAGAATTGCCAAGGCAGGGGATTCAAACGAATGACAGAGGCTGGAGAGGTGCCTGCTTGGTGAAGGAAATGGAGTCTCGCAAGACTTTATATCATCTGAATCGTGTCAACGGCATGGTTTGACAACCCCCTTATCTCCGCCGCACAAGTAATGGTTGCCGAACGCAGCGACTAAAACCATTGGACGCCTACAGGTACCGTTCCCGCGGTGTTCAATAGTCGCGGTTTTTGGTCTGTTCTAAGCAGAGTATGCAATGCCTACAACGAAGCGAGCATGTCGATCTACGGACCCTGGTAGGCATCCCTGCGAGTCGTAATTTGCAGCACAAGAAGATTTTCGTCCGAACTACGCCACCAGAGGCATGGCATCTTGTCGTGGATGAGACTCCGCGGGCTGGAGATACATCGCGATTGAAGGCCAGATACTCGACATTGCATTCGCTCCGGGTAACTCCAACATGACAACCGCATTCGTCCTTTCGTCGAGAGGACTGTTAGCTATTCGATGAGACACCTGAAGCGTCGCTGGTGGCGACAAGCACTCACCTTCCCGTTTATGCTAGTCGCCGAGTGAGAAGCTCTGGAACCCCTGGAGTTGACCCTGTCAGGAACCCAGGCCCCATTAGCTGTCATTTCCCGACTGCCGGACGTTCCTCCCGCTTCGGGCGGCAGGGGTGGAGTAACGGTTCAAGGGTAGCGGACACCATGGCCCAAGGAGGCTTAGCCGCAGCGTGCACTGAAAACCTTCTGGACCTGCACTGCACAAGCACCTGAACACCAGCCCACCACGTGGCTATGCGGGTCGCCGACTTTGGGCCCCGTAATGATGATATTCCTCACTCGTACTCAATACTGTACTCGCAGTCTGCGAGACGCGTTGTCGCTCTCTTCGCCACCCAATTCACAACCCTGACTCGGACGCCGCCACCCCAAAGAAACCAATACTACTCGCCTTGCGAACACCATGTTGAATTCGGCATTCGGCTCCAGTTCACTGCTCCTGAAATGCCCCCGCTAATCCTATGCGTCTCAAGCCTAGCAGTAGCGCGCTGTGTTAAACTCCTATGAACCCCTCTTTACTCCTCTTTTCCTCGCGCCACACCCACCCTCTAGGGCTCCCCGGGCCATACGGCGTCCGCGATGCTCCTGACTAGCTGTAGTTTTTTCCTCATGTCTTCATAACCCAGAGCATTGCCTTCTGCGTGCGACGCAAATCCGCACTGTGGGCTGACACAGCACTGCTGGAGCGCCTCCTCGCGCGACTGGCCAGTGCCCTTTGCGATCCAGTCCGCGGCCTGGTTGACTCGGGCAATCATCTCGTCCTTGTTCTCAAGTTCGGGGAATTTCGACGTGATGACACCAAGGACCACGTTCTTGCCTTTGGGGAGATGCTCCAACGGCTCGAATCCTCCGGCACGAGGCGTGTCGTACTCCAGGTAATAGGTATCAACATTGAGATCCTGCTTCGGTTAGCATCTCCGAGGAATCCATGCTGGACATGACAGGGCCTACCTGGAATAGCTTCTTCGCAATTACGTCGTATGCACCTTCGCTAAAATGCCTGCTTCCTACGTAGTTGCCGCGGCACAGATGGATGCCGAGATGC
The DNA here is from genome assembly GCA_005212705.1 of Curvularia lunata. Lineage (NCBI taxonomy): Eukaryota > Fungi > Ascomycota > Dothideomycetes > Pleosporales > Pleosporaceae > Curvularia > Curvularia lunata. Next base: position 25,137 of record PELC01000032.1, on the reverse strand, counting down.
ATGTCGGCAGGGCGCTCAAAACACTTGTTATAGAACTTGACATACGCGTCGAACATCTCATCCGCCGTCTTGTCATTGGTCTTGTCAGCTTTCCAGCCTGCCAGCATGTCTTCGGAGCAAAAGTAAGCCAGGTTAGGATCGTCGATCTGAATGTTCCTGATTCCCTGTGAGTGGAGGATCTTGAGCTCTTCTTGATACGCCTTGGCAACATCCTCGAAATACTCCTCGTCATTTGCATACACCTCCTTTGGGTATGCCGAACCGTTCATGTAACGGAAATGGTACCACGATGGCGAAATGAGAGTGATCTTGATGTTCTTCCACTCGCTTTCCGGAAGCAGACTCTTCATCAAATCGACCTCTCGTTGGTTGCTTGACTTTCCAGGGTGTCTGATCTTGTCGACACAGATAGTGACGTGATTGGGCACCTCCTTCGCCTCCATGAACGACTTAACGTCAGGCGCGTAAGCGCGGAACATATCCTTGGTGTATCCCTTGAGCACGCCAAGCTGCAGCTCCTTCATACCGTGAAGTGTTTCGAAAAAGGTACCCCAGAACATGTGCCTGGCCCTAAAGTTAGCCGGAAATTAAGCTAGTTCCATGTCCAGGGACTGACCTGGTGTACTCTCCACTCGACACAACTTTGAGTCCGCAATCCTGCTGAAACCTGACAACCTCAGCGACAGCCTTATCTTCCAAAGGTACGAGGTCGGCCGGCTGAGCCTTGCCTGAGGCGACATCGTAGCGCTTTTGCACAAGCTCCTGGGGACGGAGCAAGGAGCCAACGTGCTCGGCGCGGAAAGGCGGGCTTCTCTTGAGGGTCGCCATTTTCAATTGAACAATGTAGAGTTATGAAAGAGCATGAGACAAGAACGCCGCAAGAGACTTGAGAAAAATTGGCCCCTCATCTTGTCGGCTTGCCCCGCAATCAGACCTGAATCAGACACTCGTTTAGAATATGGGACCCCTTGGGAGCGCGAGGATATCCATGTTTAGGCTGGCGAGGCGAAGCTAAGCGTAGTCCAACGCAGGTAGCGTTGCTCGGATTGGAGAGCGAAATCAAGTGGCGGGCGGGGGGAGGGGGCTTATGTGGGAGGCAACTCGAGCTTCAGGTGGGGCCTTTTTGACTCTCTACTGTAACAAATGTACTTTAGCATCGCCTGTTGACGCCTTAGACGACAAGACTCTAGACATATTTCACGAACAGGTAGCCGGAAACTTTGCACCGGCCCGGTTCCGGTTTTCTCAAAGTTTGCGACTTGATTCGACTCCCGGGCTCTACATCCGATCTGGCAAGCGTCGTCGGCTCGGGAACGTGTCCACGATCAGTGTGAAGCAGTCGACCATGAAGATCTGGTTATGTTGCGGAGTGTACTGGGAAGTCCACAGTCCATTTGGAAAGCCAAAACCACGAGAAGCTGCCACCCAACAGTTGTTTGCAGTGCCTCGAGAGGGAGACGGTACCAAGATGCAGTATGCCCCACCAAAAGTGTCGCATCACCGATGACGCAAGAGACGGACCGCCGCGGTCGCAACCACCATTAGGAAGACTTTGTCAGCCAGATGGGCCGGGGATATAACTAACGTTAGAAAGACTTTGTCAGCCAATACGACTCGGTTTAAATCCGATGCAGATGCGCGGGATAGCTTAATCCCACGCTAGCGGGGGGCAACGACTACTACATAACAAGCACGTATGCTGCCACGCCCTCAACCTGCAGATTGCCATTTGGACACGTATTGACACTTACGATTCACTTATCACACAACCAAGATGACTCGAGTTCTTTTGACTGGAGGCAGTGGCTTCATTGCTGCACATACCCTTGATATCTTGCTAGAGCATGGTCACAGCGTCGTAACCACGGTGCGCACGCAAGAGAAGGCAGACAAGATCAAGGAGTCGTACAAGAGTTATGTTGACAAGGGACAATTGGGTTTTGCCATTGTCCCAGACATCGCACAGCCTGATGCCTTCGACAAGGCGGTCATCTCAGACCCTCCGTTTGAGGCTGTGCTCCATACTGCCAGTCCGTTCCATTTCAATGTCACCGACGTGAAGAAAGTGAGTAGACAATACCCTAACCTGCATGTCCCTGCTTACTGACTGGACAGGATCTGCTCGACCCCGCCGTCATTGGGACTACGGGTATCTTGAAGTCAATCAAGAAGAGCGCCCCAACCGTAAAACGAGTCGTCATCACATCGTCCTTTGCTGCTATTGTCAACCCTTCGACCGGCTTCTGGCCTGGACATGTCTATTCAGAGGAAGACTGGAACCCTATCACGGCACAAGAAGCGGTCGAGAACCCATTCAATGGATACCGAGCCAGCAAGACGTTTGCAGAAAAGGCAGCATGGGAGTTTGTGGAGAAGGAGAAGCCCAACTTCACCGTCTCCACAATCAACCCACCCATGGTTTACGGACCCATTGTAAGTCATCAAAATATGCATTACCGACATGGCGTCACTGACAGGAATAAAGATCCACGCTCTCGAGAGCCTCGATAACATGAACACATCCAACCAACGTATCCTCGCCGCCGCCCAAGGCAAGTACAAGGACGAGATTCCGGCCACTGGCATCCACCTCTGGGTAGACGTGCGCGATGTCGCCGAGGCCCACGTGGCTGCAATGGAGAAGCCAGAGGCTGCCAACAAGCGCTTCTTTGTCACAGCCGGATACTTCTCCAACAAGGAAATGTGCCAGATTATCAAGAAAAACTTCCCCGAGCTCAAGGACCTGCCGAGCGACACAACACCTGGCGGCGACTATCCGGAGGGTACTCCCGACAAAGGATTGTACAAGTACAACAACAAGCGGTCCATTGACGTTTTGGGTTTGAACTACAAGACCTTTGAGCAATGTGTAGTTGACACCGTTAAGTCATTCCAGAAGAAGGGGTTGTAAAGGAGACGTTGGAGGTCATGTAGGTGCTGCTGAAATCATATTCGATTGGCTACATAATCTATCTAGCTTGCACATTCTGCATGAACGCGTCCGTGTCAAGAGATACGTGGTGACCTGTACAACAGCGTGTTAGCGCATGAAGCAACTAGAATGATAGACAATTCGTAGTGTAGACGAGCAATCAGCCTGTTGAGCTTGATCTTGTTTTTAGACTTCACCGTCGGTGACTCGGAAGTTATCGTTTGAATGATCATCATAATGCGAAAAGAGAAAAAGAAAAAGGAAAAAGCTTACCTGTAGAGTGCTCTGCTGTATCAACAGACGCGTTGTCCTGCATCAAGGACGTTGTTGTCTGTTGACCAGCGATGGAATGAAAAGACAAGCGCGATGCGAAGCTTCGAAGAAAATGGAAGACTCGGCGAAACGTCGGGCCGGCGGCTTCCAAGTTTAGGCAGGACTTGCCCCACCAAAGAAGCCCAGCCATCGCGGGCTGTGACAACAAAAGCTCCCCAACACGCCTTTGTCACATTACCCCAACACTCGCCTGACGCCGTCGCGTACCCGCACACGTCTCAGAAAGCTATTCATATCTTCGAGCCGGCCGCAGTAGCTCTCGGAAATCCGCAATCATGTGTAAGTCTGCTGCCATTACCCCGCCATACGCCCAGTCCCGATGCGCCTCGTGCCGCAGGTGTCAAGCCGTCCCCTCATTCACGCTATGCGTGCTATGAGAGGTACTCGGAGGCCTTGCGCCTACCCACTGGTTGGCTGTTGGCCCATAGTCGTGTTTTGCCGCCTTTAATAGGAGAGTGCTTAACACAGCTGACACTAACTCTCTCTAGCCGACTTCAACGCCATCGCCCGTATGTATCCTCCGGTACATGAAGCAGGCTCTCATGTAGACCTACTTCTTGCGCTCCTATGCTCGAGCCACGACTGATTCGCGCCCCAGAGCAGTTTGTCCAGTTCTACTACGAGACCTTCGACAAGAACCGCGCCGGTCTCGCCTCCCTCTACGTATGCGATCCGATCTGAGCGTACACAGCCATGCCATACTCACAAATACTATAGAAGGAGTCTTCTATGCTCACCTTTGAGCAGCAGCCAACACAGGGATCTGCTGCCATTGTTGAGAAGCTCCAGGTAACCAAGATTCTCACAGAGAACCAAGGACGAGGCTAATGCTTTCAAGAACCTGCCCTTCCAGGAGATCCAACATCGCACCGACACTGTCGACGCACAGCCTTCTGCGGACGATGGTATCATGGTCCTCGTCACCGGTGCTCTTATGGTAGGTCCATCCCTCGGGCATTATATAGCTTCAGCTGACCCTTGCAGATTGCGGGCGAGTCAAAGCCGATGAGCTTTACCCAGGCTTTCCAGCTCAAGAACGCCGATGGTAGCTGGTTTGTCCTGAACGACGTTTTCCGCCTTGTATACCCCGCCGCATAGGCTATCTAACTGCACTGGGTGGTTGGGTGTCCGCTAATGGAATTGGGGTGGCATATGGATAGCTGCATAAAGTCTAGAGGGTGAAAATACGTGCTGGGAGTCTCTTTTGGGACTTGCAGGTTTTTGGCAGACATGAATTCGAATGACAGACGAATACAACAATTACAAAAGCTGTCGCTGCATCATCCCCAAGACGTGATGGGAAGGAATTTTTACTCGGGCAGGTTGGGTTCATGGACCAGAAATCTACTCAGTAGTAGTTCGCAATGCGGTCGTGGGTCTAGTGGTAGCCGTGACGCATCGCATAATGTTTCCGAGCCAGAGCCTTTTCCATCATGTTCTCCGCCACACGTGAACCGGAAGAGACCTTTGCCGCCACTTCTCCGCGCTCACTTGCCGAAGCTCCACGCCAACCCTCGGACCTGGGGCTTAGCTCACCATGACCATGGCTGTCTCGTACGGGGATAATCCGATCTTTTTTACTCAACCCAAGTTTTCCTTCCTTAGTTTCACTTTTCTTGTGTCTTGATACCCAACAATCGCTGTCAGCGTTCATTGCAACTTATCTTGCCATCATGGCCTTCGTACAGAAAGGACTCAAAAACATCCTCCAAAAGAACCCACACGATGTTGTCTTTCTTTCAGCCCTCCGAACTCCAGTCACAAGAGCCAAAAAGGGAGGCCTGCGCGACGCATATGACCATGAACTTTTGGGCGCGGTACGCCAGCATCTGCACCTTGAACAAATGTGATTGGTAACTAACGAATACACAGGTCCTCAAAGCCACTATCAACAAGTTCCCAAATCTCGACCCTGCGAAGATAGACGATGTATGCGTTGGTACTGTCCTCGCTGAGCTTGGTGGCTCCAAAGCGGGTCGCATGGCGGCAAACCACGTCGGTATTCCCACGACGACTTCATTCAGCACAGTGAACCGCGCCTGCGCATCGGGTCTGTCTGCCATAACCTCAATCGCAAACTCCATCGCTGTTGGGCAGATTGACATTGGCATTGGTGGAGGTATGGAGAGCATGACGCGCAACTACGGCAGCAGGGCCATTCCCACAGAGCTATGGCCAGAGATGAAGGACAGCCCGGTCAAGGATGCACGAGACTGCATCATGAGCATGGGAATCACATCCGAGAATGTGGCGAAGCGATATGGAGTCAGTCGCGCTGACCAAGATGCGTTCGCTGCGGAATCACAAAACCGGGCTGCGAAGGCGCAAGCGAGCGGTTTCTTTGACGAGGAAATCGTGCCTGTAACTACACGCTGGATCGAGCCCGAGGTGCCAGAGAATCAAAAACAAATCACAGTCACCAAGGACGATGGAATTCGGCCAGGCACTACAGTAGAGAAGCTCGCGACTATGAAGCCGGCATTTGACAAGAACGGCACAAGCACAGCGGGCAACAGCAGTCAAGTTTCCGACGGAGCAAGTGCAGCGCTCATGATGCGCCGGTCCACCGCAACAGCTCTCGGTCTGGAGAAACAAATCATCGGAAAGTGGGCGGGTACCCAAGTCGTTGGCTGCACGCCTGACGAGATGGGCGTTGGGCCCGCTCTCGCCATCCCCAAGCTACTCGACTACACCGGTCTCCAAACCTCGGACGTCAATGTCTGGGAGATCAACGAGGCTTTTGCCAGTCAGGCGCTGTACTGCATCAGGAAACTGGGGCTGGAGAACAACATGGATAAGGTCAATCCCAATGGAGGTGCTATTGCGCTGGGTCACCCGCTGGGAGCAACCAGTGGCAGGATGCTTGCTACGCTGCTGCATGAGATGGGCAGGAGTGGGGAGCAGGTTGGTGTGCTGAGCAAGTGTATAGGCACAGGAATGGGCATGGCTAGCTTGATTGTGCGCGAGTAGAAATATGTATTACGATTTGATGAATGTTTGGGGGTATATCGAAAAAAATCATGTCGTATAGAACGCCTTTTTCAATGCACGAAGTTTTGGGCCCTTTAGGCCTTGCTCTTTTTGTTCTTCTTCTTGGACCGCTCGGCGAGAATCTCATCGAGAAAGCTCTTTGGCTTCGTCTTTACTTTCTTGGGTGCTGGCTGTACGGTTTCTTCTTCCTCGTTCTGCTCTTCTTTCTGACACGGCTTCGTATCTGCTGACTCCTTTTTCTCCTGGTCTTCGCTGCTCTTCGCGCCGGCTGCTAGTCTCTTTGCCCTTGTCTCTTCATCCTCGTCGTCACTATCGTCGATCTTGGATGGCTTCTTCTCCTTCTTTTGCTGTCGCTTGGACTTGAAAGTAGCAGCGCGCCCCTCTTCCTCATCATCAGATGCGTCCTTCTTCACAGCAGTCGGCTTGCTGAACTGGCGTGCTTTGGCTGCTGCATTTGGTCTTGCAGCCTCCTGCTTCGCCTGAATGTGAGCCTTGGCTTTTTTCTTGCCGATTAGTTGCTGCAGCAGTTTGTCATCTGATGTTGGTATTCTTCTGGTAAAACTGCCGTCCTCGACATCTTTGGGAAGTATGCCGCCAAGACCGATTCTAAGCACAAATATTAGCACGCGCAATGTCTACACAACAGATGTATAGGGCGTACCTGTCGTAGGCGTAGTTTTGTTTGAGGTCTTTATCGTCTTCATCCTGCGGCGTCGCAGCGCTATCTCCCGTGTCCCAGTCTGGTCGGGACCCATAAAGCGACGCCAACAGCTTTTGTCCTTTTGCCTCGAGAAGACTTATGCGATTCGCGATGACATCGCCATCGTTGTTCCTCTTCGACATTTTTTTCTATGCGCGGACTTAATGAAGGGACCTGAGGTCTGGCTGCGGCATGACGACCAAGTTCCCGGCCGCGATATTTTTGAGGACCCGGTTCATTCTCGGCACGCTAGCAGACGTCCGCAACAGCCCTGTGAAGCAGCCAACATCAAACAGAGCTGTGCCTCAAGAGCTTTCCCACCCCTCAAACCCCTACCCAAACGTGTGTCTGCGACTCCAGACATCATGTACAACCTTGCCCGCGCCCGGCCGCTGGCTCGCGCTCTCCGCGCTGCTACTGTATGTACACACCGAGGTGCTCTCCGCAAGCTGCAAAAGCCTCTTACACAACTTGCTGCCCCCCCGTCCAACAGGCGCACAGGCTAACAAGGACCAGGAAACACCGCTGAAGCGCTCCGTCATTCAGCAAAGGAGAGGCCTTGCTATCCACGAATACAGGTCCGCTGCCCTGCTCGAGTCGGTACGAATGTTCTCCATTGCAACATCCCACAATTTCGCGGGCATGGATATCTAACACGAAGCTCAGTATGGCATTGGCGTCCCCAAGGGCGGTGTCGCTACTAGCGGCGCCGAGGCCGAGAAGATTGCCCAGGACATTGGTATGCGCCAGCAAGAGTAGAGAGGGAAGTTTCTGGGGCTAATATGTGTAGGCGGAGAGGACGCTGTCATCAAGGCCCAGGTTCTTGCTGGAGGTCGTGGAAAGGGAACTTTCGACAACGGCTTCAAGGGCGGTGTCAGGGTCGTCTACTCGTATGCTCTACCTTGCTCCTGTACAGCGCCGCGGCCCAGTCTCTAACACAGCATATGCAGTCCTCGCGAAGCCGCCATCCTGGCTGAGCAGATGATCGGCCACAAGCTCATCACCAAGCAAACCGGAGCCGCCGGCCGGCTCTGCAACTCCGTCTTCATTGTCGAACGCAAGTTCGCCCGCCGTGAGTTCTACCTCGCCATTCTCATGGACCGCGCTTCCCAGGGACCCGTCATTGTCGCTTCATCGCAAGGTGGAATGGACATTGAGACTGTCGCAAAGGAGCACCCCGAGGCCATCATCACCACCCCCATCGACATCCACAAGGGCGTCACTGACGAAATGGCGCGCAACATTGCCAACGAGCTTGGTTTCTCGGAGCAGTGCATCGAGGATGCCAAGGACACCATCCAGAAGCTGTACAAGGTCTTCATGGAGCGGGACGCCACCCAGATTGAGATCAACCCCCTTTCCGAGACCACTGACCACCAGGTTCTCGCCATGGACGCTAAGCTGAACTTTGACGACAATGCCGATTTCCGCCAGAAGGAGGTCTTCGACTGGAGGGATATCACCCAGGAGGACCCCGATGAGGTCAAGGCCGCCAAGGTTGGCCTCAACTTCATCAAGCTCGACGGAGACATTGGCTGCCTTGTCAACGGTGCCGGTTTGGCCATGGCCACCATGGACATCATCAAGCTGAACGGCGGTGCGCCCGCTAACTTCTTGGACGTTGGTGGTGGTGCTACCCCCGAGGCTATCAGGCAAGCTTTCGACCTTATCACCAGCGACCCCAAGGTCACTGCCATCTTCGTCAACATCTTCGGTGGTATCGTCCGCTGCGACGCCATCGCCAAGGGTCTGATCCAGGTTGTGCAGGAAATGAACCTCAAGACCCCTGTCATCGCCAGGTTGCAGGGTACCAACATGGAGGCTGCCCAGAAGCTGGTGAGTGCTCACAGAACATGACTGTAAAAAGGATGACCATGACTAACTTTTGTATGACAGATCAACGACTCTGGTCTCAAGATCTTCTCCATTGACGATCTCCAGGGCGCAGCAGAGAAGTCCGTCCAATTCTCAAAGGTCGTCAAGATGGCGCGTGATATCGATGTCGGTGTCGAATTCACCCTGGGTATCTAAATGACGCGTTTGTGGTGGCTCTACGCGAGAAAAGAATAAGCACTTGCGGTTGTGTCTGTGTGTGCGCAGCTTTGTGTTTAATAGATTAGTTGCATACCCCATCTCGTGTGCGTGATGTCTGCGTGTACGTGTTGTGAGATGTTCTTGTTGTGCTGTCTGTCAAGAGTTTTGGTGTTTGTCTTCTGAGATACTGTGAATGTTCTTTTATCCTAGTCCAGTGGAAATGAAATACTCACACTTCTATTCCTTCCCCTCCGTCCTTGTTGCATCGTGTGTTATGGGTATGGGGAGATGATGTCGTGCCGAGATGGTGGTGCAAGTGAATGTGGGTTCTGGAAAACATGCGTGAACATTTTGTCACCCTGACGCTGCTCAATGAGTGTGGTGAGACCTCATTCTTGGCTATTGTACTTTAGGGTCTGATATGTTGTGTCGTGATGTTGTAACTCTCGCATCTTGCGGCTTAGAGAAAAGGGAATGCGTGGTTATGTGTGGATATATGGTTGATGTTCGTAGGCGGGAAAGGGCATAAGAGGTTTTTTTTGTTTGGGTAGAGAGGGAAGTACAAAAAATAAGGACAGCTGGTTTCACGACAGGTGAATCCTCGTGTTGAAATATTTTGAGAATACCAGTGTTGATATGAGTGAAGTAGAAAATAGCTCAACGTACGCGGAGATGTCCAAGTCTCTAAAGTCAGGACTTTATAATTCCAACGCCGTGTCTGGTCTCTGATAATGGTTTGCATGTTATGAAGTGCATATGAAATTTGAGATATTTGCATTTTGGATACTTCGAATGTTATTCAGAAGGATACTGTGGCACTGTTGTATGATTTTGCGAGATAATGGTAGATCGAGTGGATTTCATACAATAGACAGTGGTAACCATGACGCATAGGATCATCTTGGGAGAATGAGGCTGAGTATGTCGTACACTGCTGTTCAGGGATACGTGTAAGGAAATCTGTGCGCAGCTATTTTCGCATATACCTAACTAATAAAGACATAGACTGGCGCTCTTAAGTCTAGCTCCAGTATCTGAGCACGTATCACGACAACTAAACGCCAAAGTCGCCCTTCAAACTCAGCTTCAGTAAGTCCTTGCTCACAATCTCCTCCTTGCGGCTCAGAAGATCCTCCACATCCCAGTTTGCAGCAATGAAACGGCCGCTGAGAAACTTTGCCTTATCCTGGCAAAGCCACACGGCAGTCCCTCCCACAAGTTCCGGACTGTCTAGGTTAAAGAGAGACCGGAACGGTTCGCGAAGCATGTCAGTGGGTACGAGTCCGGGGTGCATGGAGACGGCATTAACGTTCGGGTACTCGGCCGCCACATATGTAGCCAGGGCGTCGACAATGAACTTGCTCATCATGTAAGCGCCCACTTGAGGGACGGTGAAGAAGGCCTGCCACGAGCTGACATTGATAATTGTCGCGGGGGCGTCTGGGCCTGGTAAGAGACGCAGGAAGGAGCGAATCACAAGATACGTTCCTTTCCCGTTGATTTCCTGCAAAGCACTTTGTTACCTGGCTGAGCTTATCGGCAGTGTTACAGGTACATCATCGGATTGGATAACCTACAAAGTTCTTCCACCATTGCTCTGGATCTGTCTCGTGGAGTTTCGGGCCGTCTCCGGTCATGGCGCCAGCGGTGTTGACCAGGACATGCGCATGGCCAAATGTGTCTTTGATCTTTTCAAAAGCGCTCTCAACAGCCGTTGAGTCTGATATATCGAGAGCACACGTGAGCGTCTCGATGCTGGGATTGGCTTCCTTGACCGATTGCTCTACGGCTGCGAGCTTGGTCGCGTTGGAAGCTAGGAGAACGATACCCTTGATACCGGCTTTGACAAATGCTGGGACCATTGCCTTTCCAGGTCAGTCTGTCAGCACGGCTCCGCTACGTCGGCTTAACGACAGCACATATATGAGATGCATAGTCTTGGACCTACCAAAGCACCGATCCCACGCGAGGCGCCCGTGATGATAGCAACTTTGCCGACTAAACTATGCTCCGGAAGACTGGGGTCGATCGCTGGGTACATGTCCTGGTGCGCATTCTTGGTGAATTGCATAGACGTGACGTAGAAGTCTTTTGGGAGGTCACTTAGGTTTGCCATTTTGTTTGGAACTGAGACTGAATAATGGAAGAGAAGACAAATCAGGTGTTGTGACGTCTTTTACAGACACTTCTATTGGAATTATTGCATGTGTTACTTCGTGGTTTCCACCTGTTCGGCAGAACTCGAGCGACCCATAACTCGCTTGCACGCTACCTTCCATTTGCTTATGGTGGGCACCTTGGCATTTTCTGCAGTGCAGTGCGCTCTAAGCGATATCCATTGAGAGTTGATAAACGAGACAGTGGGTTGTCCCTTTAGGCATTAGTGAAGGTGGATCCTTGCCTATTCACGAGCAGGGGTGGTAGAGTACAGGCTGTCTGATTTTAAGGCGTTCACTGACACCCTCTCGTGTTCTTGGCAAAATACTATCTGCGTTCAACCACTCGGCTGTTATGGAAAATTGCACCGAGAATAGCCTAGAATATTGACACAGGTGTTGATAAATAGATTTCTTCTGTGAGAAGAGGTGGGGAAAGAGGTGGATAGCAAGCGCGCTCTACGGATGACATCATCGCATGTAACTATCGGAAATAACATGTGTGCATAATATTTTTGGGCGCAGAAATGTCACACAGACACTATGAGCAACTAAGATAATGATAAGAATAAGAACTATATTGACGCAGATCTGCGTTCAAGTAATGAGAAGACGTGTTGTTGATAGTGTTTCCACGAAAATTATCTCAAACATGATACTTCACAAAGATGGCCAAGCTGTTGCCACTAAGTACAATCTCGGACTTTGGCTACACAAAAGAGTATAATATTTATAACATCATTCCACAACCTTTGAACTGCCCAATGCCCATATCCTATCTTTGACGTTGCGCACCACCACCAAATCGTGCTATATGATTTGCTCGGCACATCACCCGCTCGCAATATCTGAATAACCCCACATATTTCGCGATAGCATTCACCATCCATTTGTTCAATCTTCTATATACATGGAAATAAAACTAATGACTCGCAATAGATCCTCCACCATGATGGTGTGGTGAAAGTGCATCTGGATTTGTGCTTCAATTTCCAACCACCCTTACTTTCTTTCCCCACCTAAGGTGTTTCCTCCCGCTTTGGTCGTATCTCCAATGAAATTTCCAGCCGCTGTGATTTCACATGTTAGCATCACTTCCTATATATTACGCCCCGTCCTTCCCCCCTGTCTCCAGCTGCACCTCACCCTCCAAAAGAGAAAAAAAAAGGCAAAAGTCCCTTTAGGAATGAAAACACGTACCTTTGGTCGTATCCCCAACGCCCTTTGTAACTCCCGTGACGGCATCGCCGAGCCCCTTGCCTCCTGCAGAAACCACGTTGCCGGTTGTATCGGTGACGCCCTGGACGCCTTTGCCGAGGGTGTTTGTCGCGGTGCCGAGGGTGTTGCCTTGTGTGGTTTTGTTAGTGCTCTGGAGCAGATACATGAGGGTAAAGCAGAGGAAGGAGATTTGGTGAGGTCAGAAGAGGGGGAAAGAGAAGGAAACTTACCGAGGCCACTTGCTGCGGTGCCGAAGAAACCTTTATTGCCAAGTCAATATCAAGGTTTCTGAAGAAGGTGGGAACGAGTCTGCGTAGCATATTTAAGACTTACCCTTCTGCTGCTGCTGTGACTGGTTATTCTGGTCGGACATGTTGAGACCTTTGGGATGACTCAGGAAGAAATTGTTTTGGAAATTTTGACTAAAAGCGAGTTCACACGTCGATTGTGATGTAAAAAATCTCGTTACAAACGGCTGAAGTTAAGACATTATATACCCTACTAACCTCTCCCCTGAGTAGTCGTTATGACGTAGGTGTTCTAGCCTACGTCTAAGGGGCCCCGCTCAACCCCCCACCCCGCACACGCCGTTTCTAACCTGAGTATCATTGGACGCGTAACACCGTCTTGGATGCAGTGAGTACTCAGCCTATCATTCTGTGCGGTGATCGGTCCCAGAAGAAATATCACAGCACGTTGCTTATGCAAAAGAACTGCCATCCGTCGTCAAATCCTGGAATCGAACATGAACGGCTCAAGTAGTATGACGACAAGTCCATCACGAAACAACACGACAACGAATTGCAATCTTCGAAGTTATCAGTGCATTCTTCTAACTAGAACAAAGAATAATACAAGCAAGTTTTTGTTCCCCGTCAACCTGGGCTAACCTTCTCTCATGACATAAGTCATGCTTCTCGTGACGCAAAAGTCATGAGTCTGCAGTCTGCATGCCTAAGCAAGTCTGCTATCGTCGGCGGCACAGCAACACAAAGCTAGCACTTTTCCTTTGCAAAAAGTGTGAACGAGGACATAGAGAAAGAAGGAGAAAAGAAAAGAAGAAAAGTACACCGAGGGTACGGAAGCTGAAAAAGACATCCACAGGAGAAAAGCGGCACTCCTTCTACCTGCCCAACCCGCCCATCGTGACGTAGAGAAAGATGACAAACTTGAGGGGAACGGGGCCGAAAGACTAGAGCCCCGGAATACCATGAAAGACGCTCATAAAAAGCGTGTAACATGGGCCCCTTCCCTCTTTATATCCGGAACGCCGTCGTGTTTGATAGTGCCGTGATAAACATGCGCGTGAAAAATAGTCGAGGCCTTCAAGGTCACCGGAATAGTTTGACCACCCAAACCTATTTGGTGGAGACTTGTCACTCGACAACAAGGAAACTTTTGGAATCCGCCAGTCTTGAAAGTTGCAGTAAGGAAAACCCTGCAAAATGCCGAACAATGCGCGCTCAGATGCCCCCGTCTATGCAACGAAACAAGCGATTAGATTACCGCGTGCGGCGTGGTCTATGGGTATAACCGTCACGCGCTTGAACGAAGAAAGGTAATCACTCGGATGGCTTGGACTCTGCTTCGGCAGAGTTCTCCTCTGGAGCCTGCGACGAAGAAGCGGCTTCGCCGGCGTCTTCGTTGCTAAGAGCTGCTAGCGCACTGTCATTATGTTAGTATCATCGGACTGTCATCGACTAATCAGTGTAGAAAGCTTACCTGAAAGCATTTGCGTGGGCATTCGAGTCCTTCTCCTTTTGCACAGGCGGTGTACCAGTGCGAGAAGAAGCTCCGGAATCCTCACCGCCACGACCCATCATACCGGGGCCAAGGCCACGACGGCCGCTGCCGCTACGGCTACCGAGCATGGAAGGACCAAGTGCTCCGGGGTTGTTCAGGTTGCGACCGGAAGCACCCTTGGACAGCTTGCGGAGATCATCCATCTGCACACGGCTGCCAGTGTCTGGAGGCGGCTGCATGCCAGCACCAGAGAATGAGCGGGCGTCACCACGGCCCATAGGAAGACGGCCACCACCGCCACCACGCTGGTTCGAACGTGTTCGCTCCATCTCGGCAGCCTGTTGAGCGGCCATGGCCTCTTGGTGAATCTCAGCAATGGTCTTGGGACCTTTGAGGGTGTCCTTTGACTTCCATCCGGCCTTGCGAAGATCAACAGTGTCGAGCAACATGAAGTGCAGACGTGAGGGGAGGCCCTCCATGTGCATGACCTTTTCAATACGTTCAAAGTACATGTTGATCATCTTGGGGCCAGCTTCGGCAGACTCCATTGTTGCACCAACAGTACGGAGCAGCTTGACCAAACTCTCAATGGCGGCCTCATCGGGAAGGCCCTCGAAGTCGAGGAGCTTCAGCACACACTCGTGCATGATTCGTAGCGTCAACATGCCGAGTTTGTAAAGCTCTCCAATGAATTGAATCAGACCCAGACCCTTACGCTTAGCAGCAGCGGCGATGTAGTACTCGTCTGAAAGCAGCTTGGCCTCCTTGCCGTCCTCGGGAGCTTCGGGGAGGTTGACTTCCCAACCACGCTCAAACTCTTCCTGACAGCGGTTGAGCAGGTACTTTCGGAACAGAGCACCACCAACAACAGGGTTGCCGTGCTTGTCTCGAACATTTTCGTCCTTGATCTCAGTGCTCATGGTCTGCAACATGCGACTGCAAAACTTGGCGTACATGGAAGACCAATGGCTCTCGTCACAAGCCTTCTCGAATGTGAGCTGAATGACTTGACGGAGCGTACGACCATCAGTCTCGTCCTTGGATTGTCCAGCAATTTCGAGGATCTGGTCCGAAATCTTGTCGAACTTGTCGGGAGTCATCTTGTTGAGAGCAGCCTTGACCTTGCGCTGTACCATGTCAGGAGGCATATGGCCGGAAGGCGGTTGGTTGGATGCAGGTGCAACGATGGATTGAGGGACCCATCCGGTTTGTGAGCGTTGCAGAGCCTTGATCTCCTGGTTCGCAGTCAAAGGCATAGCCTTGGCGTCGGCAGCTGCGCTGTTGTTACCACCGCGGCGGCTACCGCCTCCCTTACCACGAGAGCTACCGACACGAGGAGAGTTGGGACCATGGGGCATGCTCTGGTAGGAGCTGGTACGTGCCATGGGGGGTGCCATAGGGAAAGCGCCGCCACGTCCACCACCTAGAACAACATGAGCAAGAGGATTCGTCATAGAGCCACGTCCGCCTTGGGCTTGCTGGAAGCGCTGTTCGGATGTCGTACCTGGTGGGAGTGTGCGACCTGCCAGGCCAAATGTGCCCATGCCACCACCGTTACCACCGGCGCCGCCGGCGCCGCGAGAAGCCTGTCGTCCACTACCGATCATAGATCCAGGCCGTGCCGATGGAGGACCGCGAGCTGAAGCAGGCTCATCGCCAACAGTCTCCTTCAACTTCATATCCCAGTCGACAGAAGGCTTCTCCTTGAAGACATCCTGGAATTGCAGCAAGAAGTCCTTGTCATACTGACGACCCTTGCTTCTGTTGCTGTTATTCAAAGCGGGGTTAGGACTAGAGACGCCTTGCGGGTATTGAATCTCCTGGCGGACCTCGAGGAAGCGTGCCGTCTTGAGTGCTTGCATGCCAGCAGTTGGTTGTGCGGGCTCAACAGACTTGTTTGTTTCTAGCTTGAGAGCAGCTGGCTTGGGCTTGGTGCCAGTAGGCGTCTTGGAGGGAGCCGGCGCAACTACAGGAGCTGCAGGTTCCTCAGCCTGCTGGGAGGCACCGGGACCGAACATTGTGTTCTTCTTCAGGCTCGCGAAAAGCTCCTTGTCCTTGGCCTCGCGCTCAGCCTTCTGCTCAGGAGTCTCAGCCGCACGAGCAGCCTCTGCCTCCTCGGCTTCACGCTCGAGCTTGCGAAGGCGCTCTTCCTCCTGCTTGATCTTCTCGGCAGCGTTAGCCTTCTCCTCTTCGGCCTTGCGTTTCTTCTCCTCAGCATAGCGCTTCTCCTCCTCTTCGCGCTTCCTTTCCTCTTCTTCCATCTCAGCAATCATGCGCTCCATCTCCTCTTCTTCTTGACGCTTCTTCTCCTCTGCGTCCGCCTCGGCCTTCTTCGCAGCCTCGGCCTCTTCCTTCTCCTTGGCCTCGAGAGCTGCCTTTGCCTTTGCCTCTTCCTCGGCAGCAAGCTTAGCGCTGGCCTCAGCCTTGGCCTCGTCCTCGCTGGCTTCTTTGGCCTTCTTCTCGGCCTCTTCCTGAAGACGCAGCTTCTCCTGGAACTGCTTGACGAAGTCGGCCTTCTTAGCAGCAGTGTCTTCGGCACGAGTGGCATCAGAGGCACTTGGTGCGCGAGGAGGAGTGGGGGTAGCAGCAATAGCTGGCGACCTGGGAGCAGCGGGCGGTGCAGACGCGCCACCAGCTGGGGCGGGGGATGAACCCTTGCCCTTGTTGAAGTCGACAACCTCACCGTCAGCAGTCTTGATGACAATGGCCTTGCTTGCGCGCTTTGGACGCTCAAAGCTTGTAGTGGGGACAGGGCTCGCAGAGGTCATGCTGGGAGTATGTGTGTGCGAGATGTGGTTCACGTTTGTCATGGCAGGAGTGGATGGCTGTGGGACAGCAGACGAAGGGCGTTCCGACATGTTCGAGGGAGTACGAGACATGCTCTGGGCCTGGGGCTGGTGGCCGTAGGGTGCAACACCGTACGGAGCTGGCTGCATCTGTGGCGGGAAGGCATGACCACGGCCGGGGCTGGCGGGGACGCCTGGGTAGTGGATGGATTGTTGCAGTCCGTAGCCTTGGCCTTGTGGGTAGAAGTTGTTGTATGGGTCAAGACCCGGCTGTGGCATACCGTACATGGTCTGTGGAGCAACAGTCAGGAAGGGCTCGTTGAGTCAATTGGAAAAAAGGAAAGGATTGAGAGGTGGAGGACAGTAGTTAAGTGGGCTTATGAAAAGACTGTTCGCCATTCGCCAGACGGTGGTGCAAAGGCAACCGTGGTTAGGCGGGGGGGCAAAGAAGTGGGCTGCAGGCAACAAAGGGACGAAAAGACATGAAAAAAAAAATTCAATAGCAAGTACACATACCTGTTGAGCATATGGCTGTCCTTGGTAGTATGGCATGCCCTGGGGGTTGGCGAATTGCTGCTGGGAATGCATGGTGGCGGGAGTCATGGCCGGGCTGCGGTTCTGCGTGTATGGGGAACGCTGCGCCATCTGACCAGGAGGCTGGAATGGCGGAGTCATGCCGCGGCCCATTTGCTGAGGCATGGAGCGATATGGCTGTGGCGAGTGGTTTGCCATCTGCGGGTTGTAGTGTCCTTGAGGGTACCCGCCGCGGCCTCGACTGGGAGGGTAGCCTCGGCCCATGTTGGCGTTGCTCATGTCGCTGTGTGCGGACTGCGAGGACTCGCGGCGCAGATGCTGGGCCTGCGGCATGGAGTGAGAATTGGGTTGAGGGGGCATAGCCGGGCGTGCCTGGATGGGGATTAGCATGTGAGGCTGAAAGAGTGGGGGACCCGTATCCGAAGTAGCGGAACACTTACGTTGGACTCTGTGCCTTCACCGCCCTGACCACCAAAGACCAGGTTGGGTCGAGTAGGCAGTCCGTCAGGCTTGGGGCCTCCGGAGATGGGTGTAGGAATGGGTGATGGCGAGTGGGCTGGAGAGGCGACGCGGGGGTTCTGGGCCTGAGGGTTCAGGTTTCCCTGTACTACAGGCGAGGCGTGGGCAGGCGCTGGCGAGGTAGCGAGCGAGCCAAACTTGATGCCAGAGGGCGGGCCGCCTGCAGTGGCGACGGGCGGGGTCTGTTTGATTTGGACAGAGGACTTGCGCTCGTGGGCGTTTGCATTGCCGTTGGGGCCACCGCTCACAATGGTGGGCATGGCGGGAATAGCAGGCTTGATGGCACTGTTGCCGTTCACCGGGGAGACGGAAGACGTCTTTCCATGCTGTGCGCCCTGAGGAGCTCCCACTGCCACGGGCGGGGTTGCGCTAGACACGATCGCGGGTTTGGTCGCGTTTGCGTACGAGCTCCGGGCAGCGGGTTGCGCCGATCCAGCGGCCACGGTGGCGGACGATCCTGAGGAGGAGTTGTTCGCAGTCGTGTTCGTGGAAGCGGCGATGGGCGGGGTCTGCGAGTTCGCGGTGGGGTTACTCATGGACTCGGTGGTGTTTTGTCGAGAAGCGGGTGTAGGAAGGCGGCGGGCGGGCTGCACAATCGCTTCGAGGATATTGCCGGATGACGTTGTCGCGGGAATCGCAGATTCGAGCGAGCGGGGGTGGCTTCTGCGGTATTAATGAGTTGCTGGGGGCAGCGACTCGGGGAGGGCAGAAATGAGCGTCGTCGGCTGGGGAGGATATAGAGGTCAACTCCTTTTACAGAGGGCGGTTGGCGGAGGCTGTCCGAGCGCTTCAGTGAAGAAGGAGTCTCGACAGGATTCCGGGGCCGGAGGGGGGATGGACTTCGACGAAGTAAATCCGTGAAATCAGCAAGCAAGCGGCTCCTGTGAAGGTCACCGAGTCCGCTGCGTATGGGGTTGCTAGATGGTCTCGCTATGGAGAGACGGGTGTGAAGAGGGACGGCGGTTGGGCTCTTTCGAAAATTGTTTGAGTGCCAGGCTAAGCCGCAACAAGGATGTTGGCCTAGCCGAGCCCTTGAACATCAGCCCCAACACACACGCTGCGCTGCCTCTCGACGCCCCGCTGCTGTTTGCCTCTGCGCGCGGTCTGCTGCTGAGTCACCGAATTGCCATTGCCATTGACTCTGACGCTGCCGTTGGTGTTGGGCAGCGTGGCGGACGAGTGCGCAGTCGTGCCGATAAGGCGGACAGGAGCGAGGTGGGATGATGATACCAGCATGGCCTCGCCCACCACCATCCATCCATCCGTCGGTACAAACCTCAGCACAGTACCGCCAAAGCCATCAGCTTGGTTGCTGTATTTGAATGCCGCCGTGTCCTCGGCGTCTCTGCAGCACCCCCTTCCACCCAGTTCCCAGCATGACTTGGGCGGATGCTTCGCCAACATCTCACGGAACCCGAGTCGCACAGTGGAGCACAGGCGTAGGCTGCGACAGAGGAGCACCAGGCAGCACCGCCATGGTCACGATGACATGCAGACCTCGCCAGCCGTCGGTCGTCGACCAAACCGCCCCTCTTCCCCAGCATCGACGAGATTCGTCCTCGTCTTGACGTCTTCGCCGCTGCCATGCACAATGACGCCGACATGTGAAAAACACTCATTCACGTGAAAGACATGTCCGCTTAACTCCGTCGTCATGTGACATCACCTGTGGTATATCGCCACGGCCGACTGCCTCTTGTCCTCACCACGTACGAGGTGCTCTGCCTCGATGTTGCCAACAGGCATGCGTCCGCTCAGGGCATGAGCCAAACGGCGGGTGCATATGCCGGCTGTGCTGGGTTGACGCAAGACGCATTGCTTTTCACAAAAGCGCGAGCACTGGTGTCTGGTCAATACGAAGCAACAGCTGCATGTCGTAGTCTTTTGGGCATGTTTGCAGTCGAACTGCTTCTTACTCTCTGCGGTCATCCCCACTGCTGGCAGTTGCCTTCCACATACACATGTCCAAGTACTTGGTGGCCTCGCTGTTGCAGGGGACAAAGACCCGGCGTCGATGACTCTTGTGTAGAGTTGCTGGTCGTCCATGTGTGGAAAGCGGAGCGCATAGACCCAACCATTACGAACAAATACGAAGCTCACCCAAGTCAAGTTCGCGCTGGAGTCATCAGAAACTTAGGCCGTCCTCCTCACAGAGGCACTCACGGCACTGTACGTGCGACAACGTTACGGCCGGCTAGCACAAAGCCGACAGTAGGTACCAGACTCTTGTCATGTCATGCAACTTGCCATGTAGTGCCCTTCGCTGCACCCGGCTGGCGGGATTGGCATCGCTGGTAACACCGCAGAAGCAATGCCGTGGCATCAACAACTTCTGGACATAACGCTCCTTGAAACACTGCTTGTCAATATGGCGTTGCAAAACGCAGCGGAAAATATTCCAAGAGACGTTCTACGAGAGAGAGAGAGAGAAACTATTGGCCTTTTTATGCTCACCACAAGTACCACGCCGCAGCTGTCTTCCATGGACTCACGCAAATGATTGGACGCACGCTCAGGAACACCACACTCACGGTCTATTGCGGTGCTACACGACGCGACTAGTCATGGTACTCGCACTCGCATTTCTTCGCCCCTAGCCAATGTCCGTCCATCGCATCCTGTTTCGTCGTGTCACTCGGAACATGCCATCGGTTTGTCATTCTTCTGGGCGAGGTGTGGGGAGACTGCATAGTACAACGGCGAGCGGGAAATTTGATGTCGCAGAATCTGCGCGCGCGGCCTTTTGTTTTCTTCTTCCAAGCCCAAGTTTGGCCGCGAGCGGCTCCAAGGATATCCCACCTCTCATCGTTATCCGCACCTGGTCGACTTCGGCGAAGTGCCGCTGCTGTGCTGTCAGAAAAGCCGCCGGCTTGCCGCAGAAAAGGGCCCCAAGCCCGCATCTTGGGGCGAAGCCCAGCTTTTCAAGAGCTTCCGTATCTCGTATCTTACTCCGGCGCTGGGCTGCATCGAGTCAGAAGGTTGGTCGTCGATGGCGCAAGCCTGCCGTCGTCAGATCGCTGGCCTCGTATCCGTCAGTGATCGCCCTGTGCCGTGAGAGCGCAGGTGCACAACGGCTGAGGAACCATCCTCGGGCACTAACAGCGCCTCGCGATCCTTTGGCACACACCACACGTCAAAACGGACCTCGCATGGAACCGCCCCTGGTGGGGTCTCACAAGAGGTGCTTTTGTTTTCTTTTTCTGCTCCTTGTCCACACAGCCAGCGGCGGCAGCGGCACACAACGGAAGCAGGCATGCCGCTAGGGGTGGTTGTGCGTGTGGATGCGTGTGCGTGTGCGTGTGAGGGTGGACATGGGCGATGCAGGTGGGAAATGAGGTTGGCAAGGCCGTGGTTCCCGTCTCTGCTGTCCTGCATCACGACGCCCGATGCTTTTGCTTGTTTGTTCTGGCGTGCATTGTCACGCTTCGACTACCGAACCCGACTACACCCCAAAACGTCGTCCGCAAAAAGCATGAATGCCCAATGGCTGGCAATGGCCATGCGCGTCAGCCTTTTCCAATACCTCACTGCATCTCGCTTGCCGGCCGACAGCTACGTGGTGTAGGTACTCGGCCATCATGACGCCAGCGCTACCAAAACTCTTTCACACCCCCCGGCCCACACGTGGACCGAGCGCTACACCCCTCACCCCTCACACTTGTACACGCTCGCGCGCACGTGACCAACCTTCGCTTTTTACGGCGGCAATGCGAGCCATCGACGTATGGCTACTGCATGGCCGTGTACATCGAGTCCGCACCAGAAGAGGAAGGCCACCATGCCTTCGATCGCTCGCACATGCGGAACTCAGGACCGGCCGCAGTAACATCATCCTGCAGGGCTGAACCTTACACAACCCCAGCTTTCCACATGTACTCGCTCGACCTCTCTCCACCACCCGCATGGCTTGACGATCACCTTCGGCTCTTAGAAAATCCAATGGGATCAATGTAGTGACCCCAGACCTCGAGACGTATGTACTCCGCATTTTCCTCGCGGATGGGTAAAAGTTCCTGTCCAGCGGGTATTCAGCCGGCACGGCTACCTAGCAACCGGATGTTACCTACTGGCACGGTCCCCTTACTCAGCTTCAGGCACGTCGTTCCGGATCCCTTGGTCGATGATGGCGCGCGCTTTCCGGCCATGTACCTGCACCACAAGCCCACCATTTCACCTCACACAGACAGTCCCTCCGGTAGCCGCCTTGTCCAGCCTCTAGTAAGCTTTTCGGTGGCTGCGCCCAGAGGAAGCACGACATCGTTGGCGAAGACACCCGTGTCAAATGGTGTGGTCAACGTGCACCACTGCACGCAAAAGCTGCCGACAAGGATGGCACCAGCCAGCGCTCGTGCTCCCAGCAGCAGTAGCACATGATGCACTCCGCACGACGTGAACGGTAGCTTTCGAGGCTCCAGTCGGAACCGCGTACCGCATCGCGACGTACGTGACACCGAGACGGCCTACCATGACAGGAGCTGGGGCTCGTTGTCGTCCGTCCTGAGTCGTGGGTCCGCTTGAAGCCTTCTCCCGCTTTGCACCTCTTTGCACACCTGTGTACACATGGCCCGGTCCTTTTTGTCTACATGTGTGTCCGACACTAACAAGCTTTAACCCACAACGACAAGCTGCTAGAACTGTCACTAGATGACGCCCATCACACCGCCACCGGGAGGCATGCATGGCGACCATCACTGCACACTGGTGTTCAGTGAGCCAGATCCTTCCAGACCACATGCATCGCCTTACTTCCCCTCTACCAGTTTCCACCGTTGTCTTTCTCCCGGTACAACCATGTACCATGCCTTCACCCCGCCATACTAGCAAGCGTTCTCGAAGGACAATGCCTAGGAAAAAAAGGCCTGGTCACAATCATCCAATTCGCCCGCCTAGTCCGCTTACCCTGGCAATGCCGAGCCTGAGTTAAGCCTAAGGTCTTGCTCCGGTCTGCCTTTACCAGCTTTGGTTCCTGGACCGAAGCCTGCAACCAGCTGGTTAGTCCAAAGCGAATGATGCCAGCAGCCGCCGTTAATAACTCTAATCGAGTTAAGATCCACACCTAGCATTCCGTTCCTCACGATATGCACACCCCCAGCTCAGATGATGCCACGCAGAGCGCCAGCCGCTGTAAGAGAATCATATCGGAGCCAACGTCACGCCCTCGCTTCCTTCTTCTGCTTCCCGCCCCCGGTCCTTTTGCCCGTCGCCCTTATCCACACCCGACTTGCATGTCTGTGGCGCCTGTGTTGTCCACTTGGTCTGCTCCCTACTGCACCTCAAGACCGAACCTATCAAGAGCCGCATGATAGTCTGCTGCCCCCCAGTTCTTTTTCCCCGCATAATGCACAGTGATCTCTTCAAGTACCGGAATGGATGTGCATAATTCCATGACTCGAGACAAGGAAAAAAAACACTGGGTCAGACGGGTATACTGCAGCAAGAACCGCATCGTACTATACACGGTGCATGGCCTTTTTGGTCCAATTTCCCCTTCTCCACGTTTTGACAGATGCTGCTGTGACACGAGCCCACCCCATCTCCATATTTTCCAAGCGGCTATCAGGTCCTTGCATTCTAGCATCCGAACCCAGTAATCCTGCAGGCCAAATCGAGAATGGGTTGGTCCTTGACCGTTCACCTCACCACCGTTATTGTCTGTCTTACTCTGACTTCCTTGTATTATTCCAACACTCTTAACACAGAGTATAGTCTGCCGTATATGCATAACAGCAGCAAGCAAACCATACAAGCAAGCACGCAAAGCCCACTAGCAAGTGCTTCTGCTGCCCCCGTGACATGAGGTAGTACCAGAACCATCGCCTAGCATCTCCCCTAATGCAGCCCACATGCAACCACTGCATACGCGTAACGACTCCCTTCCTTCCTGACCCTAGACACACGCCTGCGGTTCCTGAGCCTCAAAAGCCGAAATGAAATGCATCAGTGCTTCGCCTCTAGTCTGGGGTAAAATCAAGAGTCAAGAGAGAAAGAAAGAAGAAAAAAAAACAGACCCAAGTAGTGGGTCCGGAAACAACCCCATGTCTCTCTCTCTATACT
Organism: Curvularia lunata; assembly: GCA_005212705.1. Classification (NCBI taxonomy): domain Eukaryota; kingdom Fungi; phylum Ascomycota; class Dothideomycetes; order Pleosporales; family Pleosporaceae; genus Curvularia; species Curvularia lunata. The sequence continues at coordinate 1,137 of PELC01000032.1, read as the reverse complement.
ACGTACGTACATACCCCCGGCAGAAAGGCATAATGCAGACCGAAGAACCACTTAGTCAGTCCTTCCATACCGGCTTCTCTCCTGCTTCTGCGCCTCTTTTTTTTATTTCCTTCCTTTCATTCTTTCTGTAACATGGCGCCGTTTTCCTTAGCGGATATCACTATTATACCCCCGTCTCGCTATCCCCCCTCCCCTGCCCTACTACTACCACCCCTACCGGCGCGTCCTCTTAGTGGATCATCAACTAGCACCTTAATCTACTTGCGCGCTTGCAAGGTCATGCGGAGAAAGCGGGAGAAGGACGAGCGTGAGGGGGGGATGTAATAGCAGCGGATCTATGCGTCTGTAGGGGGAAAAGGTTGTTTTGTGTGAGTGGAGCGGAAACGGACTAGAAGGTGTGTAGAGGAGGCCGGTTGGTCGGATAGATTGAGTGAGGTGCTGGGGGGGGAGAGGTGGTGGTTCGAAGAAGGGTTCTGGAAGAAGCAGAAGGGAGGGGGCATGTGAACAGGCTTCTTGGTAGTGCCGGGTGTAAGGCGGGTGCAAAGACTGCCTTTTTCTCATGGCGTGTGCACAGTGTGCGTACGTAGTGGATTTGACAGGAGAATTTTCGGGGGCACAGGTGGTGGATGTGGTGGATGTGGTGGCTGATTCTTTCCCCCGCCTTCTGTTGTGTTTTGTTTTTGCTGTAGTTGAGAGCAAACGACAACACTTCTCTGTGTCTACATCCATATGCCCATCTGAAGGGTAAAGAGGAAAAAAAACAAGCAGCGTACCTCCATTCTCCCTTCATCACCCATCATTTCCCCAGCGCTCCCCGCGGAAAAGAAAAAACCCCAGATTCCACTCTCCATCCTTTCTCCGCAAAACCACATCGGTCAACTCAAGCAAGCTAAGCTCTACACACCTACATACCTTACATACCCGGGGGAAACCCTGCCCTGTCCTGCCCTACTCAATTCATCCAGGAATTCATCCACCGCGAATCTTCTTTTCCTTGCCATCGACTGTGACTCCACACTGCACTTGCAACCCGCGATCATCGTCACTGCCAAGATTATCCTTTTTTTTCTTTTCGCCCCGGGTTTTCGGACAAGTGCCATTGCGGGGTGGGGGGGGGGGGGGGGGGGGGGGGGGGGG